>JAVTVY010032978.1:0-151964 GCA_036873755.1 Hanleya hanleyi
ATGTCGTTATGATTGTTTGGAAGACAAATACCTCTTTCCCTGAGAAACCTTTTGTGATTGTTAAATAACTCTTCCAGAGTAAATGAAGTTTGGGAGTAAGTAGACGTATTTGATGATGATATGTCTACACTCAATTCTTTAACCAGCACCTGGTAATAGTAATATTTACATATGAATATTATATTATTTGGAGCTTTGTCTGCTGGGACAATGACGAATTTACTCTGGAGATTCGCAAGAACTTCTTGCGAATTGAGGTTTCTCAGTACTTGTTTTGCTTGGGGAAGAGTACTTCTGTCAATATGGGGGATTGTTTCAACGACCTTGCTTTTGGTGAGGTCCAGCCAATCAGCGAGTACTGTAGGTTCAACTTTTTCTCGCTTCGACCAATCAATAACGCACTATTCCAATGCAGACAGGACTATCTTCTGGTCGGCCTTCAGATCTATTCTTCTCGGCTCTCTATATTTAGGTCCTTTCATCAGGAGTAATTTCAGGTCCTTATCACTCACCACATCAAGGTCACCAGTCACAACATGTTTGCATGGTGTATAGATAAAGTTCGACGATTCACAATCACAACTATAGCCTCCTGACGTGTATAAGTTCCAGTCAAACTCCTTTACAGCATTGGAGTAATTGAATATTTTGGTGGCTATAGATTTAGTATACTTATATGCAATGCAAGGAGGTTCTGTGAACTTAAAATAGTTTGGTACAGCGTTGCGTACCTCTGGATCATTCAGGATTCGAGGTAAATTAATAATGTCCAGTCCTTTATCTAAGTAGTTAAATTTCAAGAAAAGCCGATCTTGAGATGTTTCGATTATGTTCACTGGACGATACAACCGAAAATACGCTATATCTTGACATACTTTACTGATTTTTGGTGGTATTATATTTCCTGAAGACGCAGATTGTTGTATATCTCTGGTTATTCGATCTAAAGCTCTCAGAGGAACTGTACGTAAGCTATGTATACTATTGGGTGTGTTAGATAAACCCACTAAATAATTTAAAGTGATATGATCGTGAATCATCGAACTATTAAACTTTCGCCAACCATGGCTGCGATGTCTCCGTTGATGGGGTTTAAACAGGTGGGTAATGTTGGATATATTTGAACGGCGGTTTGTAGCATTGCCGAACCCACTGACATTATCATTTAAACCAAACGGAAACACCGACCCAAGTTCTAGCATCCAGAATAATTCCCGCTCTCGGATTTTTCTCTCAAATCCAAAGGGGGGAATCCTTGGTAGATGGATAGACGACGTCTATGATCTGAATACTAAAGTTATCCCAGCCATGGTCAGGTCCAGAAAAATGTTTACCTATGAGCAATTGTTTTTTCCTAGCGGATTTTCTGTGACCGTTCACCCTAAGATGGAGTCTTTGGGTGGTCTTGCCAACATACTGTTGACCACACTTCTTACAGGAAACTAAATAAATACAGTTTGTAGTAGAACAATTAAGATCAACATACGAGTTAACAGAATATGAGTTACCAGTTAGCGCGGAACTAAATGAAGCTGAAGTATTAAACAGTGGACACGTGAGACATCCACGATGTCCACATCACAAATGTTTCCATCAAGCCATGATCAGGCGCTGTAGAATCGGCAATACACGATTAACTCACGAACATTTACTAAAAAAAGAGCCAGTCTCAAGGTGTATTCCATGCCATGAAGATCTCACGGTGAAACATATTCTTATCGAAAGCATAGATTTTAAGATTGTAAGAGATGTTTTTTATCGAGCGACTACTTTGGAAGATCTTTTTAGTCAGGTGAGGGAGGATTGCGTCTTGGGTTATTTGAGAGAAATCGGTTTGTTACATAAGTTTTAATTTGTGTATGTTTTAATGTATTGGATTACTAAGTTATTGACTTGAGTACTTAGAATTTTGTTTGATCGTCGCTATATAGCTGAAATATTGCTGAACGCGACATTAAACCTAAATTCTCTCTCTCTCTCTCTCTCTCTCTCGCTCTTGAGATATTGGGATGGACAGCATTTCTATAGTCCCTCCCACTTAGGTGGTGGTGGGGATGAAAATGACCGGGTAAAATGAAAACTAGATTACCAGAAAATCAGAAAAACGCCAGGGAAGAGAGACGGGTGGCCTTTCAGAGTCTTTGTGCACATCTTCGTCTCTCTAATGCCTTTCTTGTCGTGATTTAACTTCTGTCTCTCACGCTTCACTGGAAGATTTGGAAAATAACTGTACGAAGACAAATTTTCGTTTTCTGCGCTGACGTACTTCGCTGAAGGACTGCTGATTGGTTCTTCTAATCTTCTGAGGATAAGATGTAGTACTGGCCTGACGATTTCTGGAACAGTGCTGCATAGACTTTAGTAATGAGTCATTTTGGGACAGCCAAAAACCCAGTGCGCAGAGGTCTTCCCTTATATGTGTTGTAATTTCCTCAGCTGTACATATGTTTCTAAGTTCTTCCACTGCTTCAGGAGATGGAATAAATTCTTTCTCAATATTATCCGTAGATAAACAGGGTGAAGATATCATTCAACTCTGTTCTGCTTCACTGTGATTGTTCGTTCTGCTTCACTGTGATTGTTTGCTCTGCTTCACTGTGATTGTTCGTTCTGCTTCACTGTGATTGTTTGCTCTGCTTCACTGTGATTGTCGTTCTGCTTCACTGTGATTATTCTGCTTCACTGTGATTGTTCGTTCTGCTTCACTATGATTGTTCGTTCTACTTCACTGTGATTGTTTGTTATGCTTCACTGTGATTGTTCGTTCTGCTTCACTTCTGCTTCACTGAGATTTTCACAGTATGAAAGCAGGGGAAGAAGGATTGCATCTTCATTGGGCATAGCTTCGAACTACTGCTGGCGTTTCGATGATGATTGGGGCTTCTTCATGAAAATCTGTAGATTCTTCCTCACCGTATCATCTCTGATACAGGGGTTCACATAAACAGAGGTTGCAATACCACACAGATCCTTTATGACTGGCAGTAGATACTTCGGATCCCTGTGATGTGTCTTTGCAACATCAAACAGGAATGGATAGCTCTTCTGAATAACAGACATCAATGCGATGTTGCTATTTAAATCTAGAGTGGTAAAGATGAGTAAAATCTTTGATATATGAAATAACTGGGGCCTTTGAAGCCAAAAATTTGAGGAAACAAGTGAATTCATCTGGAGATTTCGACAGGGAATTGTTCTTAAGAAGAAAATGAAAGAATTTGTGAAGGCATGGTCTGCATGCCAGAACATTTCCTTTCAAAGTATGAAATTCGGACTCTGTTATTCCTTTTGCAGCATATTTCATCATAAGCTCTCAATCTTCACGCGAGGAGAGGAAAAGATGCTGACTAAAGCTGAAAGTTGACAAATAAAAAGATAAGAATACCTGGCATGAGAATACATAGGGCCTTCATGAAATGAGAACACTCTAAAGGACAGGAGACCAACTAAAATGTCAAATCATACTGAAACCATTCCAAATGACTGAAATCCTGAGTTGAACAACTATGCCAGGCTTTTAATATTTTTGGAAGATAAATCTGGGAGATATTCAGTGTTCAAACTAGCCATCGTCTAAATTCTTTAATCGTGAGGACTTTAATCGTAAATGTCAGAAGATGAAACAGAGTACAAGAATATCAATTCCAGATTGAAACAAAAGTATGGTCAAAGAAAGAAATGATAACCTGCTGAATGGTGGAAGATATTCCTGCTGCTCTAGTGATCCATTTGATAAAACCAAGGCCAAATGTCCGACGGAAAGCCAGGCTTGTACCATCACAGATTATAGTGTCTGGCCCGTCACCACACTGGGGACATGTAAACCCAGTATCATGGTCTATATCCAGGACATCTAAAATAACTGACAAACATATATGCAAATATTGGCTTGGCTAAGTGGAAAAGTACACTTAATCTAGTAGAAATACATGTAGATTTATTCCACATATACCTATATTTGTGTGCGAATGAAAGAGTGATAGAATGTGATGTTCACAGAGTTCGAATCTGAAATATTCATGTATGGCTTTACTCTGGGCTGGTGACAACAAAGATAGCATAAACACGATGTAGACAGTTCAAGTGTCAGTTCAGACTGGTAAGGCACTCGATCGACTCCGGCCTTTTGTATGTGACGTAGGCAAAACGTGAAATCTATATTATTATAGCTGTATATTATTCTTTTTCCCTTTTCGAGAGCCAAATATTTCAATAGGATTTGGCATCCTTACCTGAATCAGTGTCGGTAGTGAGAGTAGTGCTTGTGGTGCTCTCCAGTAAATTATCGTATTGTTTGGCAGCCAGATGTCCGCTACTGTATAAGTGTCGCATAACGCTGTGTTTTCTTATGAAGCTGGTACCGTTGATGTACCTTTGCAAAACTTTCTTAATTTGTTCTTTACATCTGGAGTCATTAATAGTTTTGTGCTTAGCACAAAGTGCTCACCAGATGCTCTTAACTTGAGGATCAGGATGGCAACGGATAGCCCCGCCGTTATTCCATTTTTCAAACGTAGATAGGCGGTTGTTTTTTAAAATCCGCAAATTTTCCTGATATCGTTTGAATGTAACAGCGAACGAGATTGGCTAAATTTAGCTGCCGACATTAACGAGGGCTAATCAAAATAAAATAAATCAAAATCAGTCAGCCTCAATGTTTATCCAATATTGTTTGATCACCGATTAACTTTCTTATCGCATATATGTTTTTTTTTGTTCGAATACTTAAGAATTTTCTTTGATAGTCGCAATATAGCTGAAATATTGCTGAACGGGACGTTAAACGTTAATTATCTCTCTCTCTCTCTTATCCACCAGCAGAATTCATGTGTAAACGGGATTACTATTTGAGACTCGGTCGAGGAACATGGACTAAGGTTCCTCGGATCTGTCTTAACCATTTTCTTCTTTTGTTGTGCTCATGATGAAGTTAGGATGTACAGGGGCCCGCCATCGGGGACAAATTTTCCCCCAGCGGAATCCTGGCGTACACGGGTTTATTATTACAGATTAGGTGCCTCGGATCTATCTTACCATTTTCTTCCTTTGTTGCGCTCATGATAAAGTTAGGATGTGCAGGGGCCCGGCCCCGGAGACATGCCCACCAGCGGAATCCCGGCGTACACGGGTTTATTATTAGAGATTAGGTGCCTCGGATCTATCTTACCATTTTCTTCCTTTGTTGCGCTCATGATAAAGTTAGGATGTGCAGGGGCCCGGCCCCGGAGACATGTCCACCAGCGGAATCCCGGCGTACACGGGTTTACTATTAGAGATTAGGTGCCTCGGATCTATCTTACCATTTTCTTCCTTTGTTGCGCTCATGATAAAGTTAGGATGTACAGGGGCCCGGCCCCGGAGACATGTCCACCAACGGAATACAGGCGTACACGGGTTTACCTTTAGAAAATCGGCCGAGGAACCAGCACCAAGGTTTCGCGGATGTATCTTACCATATTTTTCTTCTGTTGTGCTCATGATGAAGTTATGATGTGCAGGGGCCTGGTCTAGGGGACAACTTGTCCACCAGCGGATCCAAGCATACACGGGTTTATTATTAGAGACTCGGCCGCGTGCCCTCGGATTTGTTATACCATTTTCTTCTTTTGTTGTGCTCACGATAAAGTTAGAATGTGAATGTGTTATTATTGTGTATAAATGTGAAGAGTTCACTGTTATGTAACCAGTGGATTAGTTCTTATTGTGTTATGTAACCAGTTGATTAGATGTGTCTTACTATATTTTTCTTCTGTTGTGCTCATGATGAAGTTATGATGTGCAGGGGCCCGGATGTGAATGTGTTATTATTGTGTATATATGTGAAGAGTTCACTGTTATGTAACCAGTTGATTAATTGTAATTGTTACGTAATCGTTTGATTAGATCTAGGTTACATGTTCTTGTACATGTAAATGTTGTTCAAATTCCCATTATCACCTATGTGAATCGTTCGGTGGTGAAAAACGAAAAGTCCGGTGAGAGTCTTGTCTATATAACGGATATTTAGGCGTATGAAATGATCTATTGTGAATGATTCACTGGAGATATTATCTGAGGGCAGTACAATTTATGCTGTTCGTCTCTCTATAGATGAGAAGTTGCTGAGCGCGACATTAATTAAGGCTGGCGCTATGCGTGCAGCCAAATTAGATTGGCTTGAGCCTATGGCGGCCAGAATCGCTTTGTCACGAAGATTGCAAAAAACAAAGAGTTGGGACTTACGGTCACCGTGCCAAATGTGGAGAAGATCTTGAACTGGAAACTCGTTATAATTTGATGGTGATTGGAACTAACGAAAGTGTGATTTTCTTCATCAAAATACATCCTGTTCACACCGATTTTGAGATAATGGCGGCCCAACAACAGCAATTTCGAAACAACGAGATCTCGCGGTAGTATATCAAAATTAAAATCAACTCCCAGGATGCTTAGCCTGTCTCTCCATTTTTAATGGATTGAAATTGATGCCTTGGGCTTGACATGGCTGTGAACAGAAACTGAAAGAAATGAACTTTGGCGGAATTAAAGTCCAAATCGTCGGGATTGCGAATTTCATCACCTCAACTCCAGCTACGTATCTCTTCAGCTACGTATCTCTTCATAATATTCACGAATAATATAAAGCGAATCTTTTGCTGAACATAGTATTCACGGAAGAGTCTGTCACGATGTGTTTTAGTTCATGTTGTTGTAATGTAAGTCGTCAAAACAGCGTTCGCTCTTGTACCTAGACGGGAGATGACATTTCTGCCCCTACATTTTCTGATATTTCAGGGGTCTCATAAAGTGACATTTACTAGCATGTCCGTGAATTTCGGGATATAAAAATGCATTTGATCAGAAAAATAATACATAGTAATTGCGTAACGGTAATTCGGTGGGTTTTTGTGGATACTTTCTCTATAAGAGAGGCATCCACATTTTTTCATCCACATTAAAAAACCCATAAATTATTAAATGTGGATACTACTCTATAAATTACAATGTATTTTAAAGCCAGGGCAAATAAAATGTGGATATTATTGATGGAAAGGAGATGCTATATTGAGAAAGCAAAAGTGTTTTACGGCCGGACTTGAAGACTTTACGGCCGGGCTCCTTGCTTGCGATACACTCTCTGTAGGAGAGGCATCCAAATTTGTATCCACATATGAGAGAGCGTGAATTATTGAATGTGGATACTTCTTTTATTTATCAGTGTAATAAAGCCTGGACAAATAAAATGGGCCATAAAATGTGGATGAGAACAACGACAAGAAACCGTGTATCGGGCTTAGCTTCATGGGGCTGATAGAAGTAGCAGCCGTTGTAACAAGCGTTCTGATTGGCTAAAATTTTGTAATGACTTTCATCAGCTCAAGGTCCCATGGTATAATTCACATGGGTTGATTCGTGTGCAGTTGGGTGTGAACAAAACCTCTTACACAACAACGTAATGAGTACAAAATGTAGACCTGTGTGATTTTCAGAGATATATTATCTCATCCCATGATCAACAATATATATTTTCAACTCTAACATTACAAACTAGCAAATTGAACCAATAACACAATCCAATGCTTGCTTGCTTCACCATGTTCACTTGTATAGTAAATGTCAGTGTGAAGTAACACTAGAATTTAAATTCAAACCTCCAGGCATTATAGTCTTGTTGAAATATTTAGCAAGATTATTAAACATCTGTCAGTAGTGCTGAATATGTGTAATTCTTTCAATTGAGCCTCCTATGAAACACCTCAAACTTATCAATAATTCCACCCATAATACAGTTTTGTCCACAGATTTAACATCAATAAAACAATGTTGAAGTCATCCACCTATTTATGTCCTGTAAATTTTGTGTATATGTCTTGTTAACTCAACAGTTCTGAATTCCTTGTTGGAATTATGGTACCGACATTACCGATAGTTGACATTTGTAGTCGGAAATATAGATGAGCAGACACAGTTTTTTGTAATTTCGTGGGCATTCGTAGTAAAAACTTTTTTACAACTTCCGACGTCATGACCTTGGTTCCGACTCTTGATTCGTCGGCGTAAAAAGTTACATTTCATAAAAGTCGTTTTGGGCGAAACTAAGCTAAGACGTCACAGCCAATCCAATATCTCGTTACTTTCACCGTGGGAACGGCGACCTAAAAACATGGCGGCACTCACAGTCGACAAGTCGGTTTTGAGTGACAGCATCTCTTTCCCATCAAAAGCGTCGTCATTGTAAGCCTATCCACCATTTTTACGCATGTCAAAAAAAGGAAGACCAAAGGGGAATGTAAGTGTAATATGTAATAGGCAAAGCCTAGAAGTGAGCGCAGAACAGTTCTTGCCCTCTCAGAGTAGTTCTGAGCCAATGGGGCTCGTTCCCGTTGTTAATTGGGTAATTTATGGGGGGGGGGAGAGGGGTCGAGGTAGGGAATAAATATTACTATTAGAAGTACAAGCGTCTAGTCCGTCATTCATAATTCAGCCGTCGTCCATTAAAGAATATCCGCGTCCATAATCCAAAGACCTTTTCCATATCCATATAACAGTATTAGCACCAAATTCAAAAAAGACAATCATAGTATACATAAACATAGGCTAGTTTCCTGCAAGAGAGAAGCGGTCAACAGTTTTCAATGATGCCGACAAGTCATCATGATGTTCCAAAAATATAAAATCCGTATCGCTGATCAGTATTCTTAATCCATAATAATCGTTCTAAAGTCGTTATCTAGAGAATGGTGTATCTCAGTCACGCTTTGATTGTGACTGTTCATATGAGCACCATGAGGATCTTGAAGCACATGGGTTCATACGGCCCCTAGCCCCGGGTTAAGCGGAATTAGACACAAGTTACGACACTCAGTCGGCGTCGAGACCACACCACGCTCACAAAACTCCTCCTGATATTAGTGAACTAAATACTGAGGACTGGAACCTGAAATCCAGCCCTCTTGTTGTACTTCGTGATGAAATTCATGTATTATTCCATTTGTATACTCACCTAGTTGTAGATCAGGGCCTGTATATTCTTTTTTCTTTCTCTATATAACTTGGTCTGTTCTGGGGGATGGAAAGAAATCATGTTCCTTTTCAATAATATATGGGTGCAATTTGTAATTGTATTCCTTTCATTAAAATAGCAAACTGGTACTTAATACTGATAATTTATGATTAACTTTAAGACATTGAAGTAGCAGGCAAGTACAGTTCCCAATTCAGGCTTCAGCAACACAATTATTGAATTACAAATATCTGTCGGGGAAATAAATGATCTACCAGCAGATCTCCAGTCCCCTCAGTAAATTCATGGATTCTGCATTATAATTAAATGTTCATATATAGGCTTAATATACATGTACATATATTGGTACTTGATAAGATTCTTTCTTTTCACAACATGGGGGGCGGGAGTGTGGCCATGGTGAAAGAGTGCACGCTCGTAATCTCGTGAGTTCGAATCCCACCGAGGACTTTCAGGATATGAAAATATCCCCGCTCACAGCTGGGCTTATCAGTGTCCAGGGTAAAAGGAACTGAGGGTGCTCTCGTGTCCAGGCACATGTAGGCACCGCCGTGATATGGCTGAAAAATTGTTGTAAGCGACGTTAAATCCTACTCACTCACTCACTCTTTTCACAACACACACAATATACATGTACCTTTGTCTGGCCGGGACTTGCTGATTTGTTAGTACCTACCTGATATACACTTACACAATCCCCAAAGGTGGCATGTAGATTTCCTCAAGTTATATTAAATAGAGATTTCCTACATGTATGTACAATGCAGTGTTGACATTATATATATAGATTAAATAACTGAACATTTGGCCATGAAAATTTTATGCAATTTTAACAATTTCAAAAATGTTACAACAAACTATTACTAGCATCACAAGGGTAGCGACTGTCACGTCACCCACCCAGCCATGCCAGTGAAAGATTTATAGTGGTACATGTACATGTGATGTAACATATATATTTTATCGTTTAAAATCCCAGCTTTCATCAACATCCGATGTTTCTGAGAAGTCACTGGACTCCGGTTGTAGCAAATCATCGGACAGATCTGCAGTAACGGATTTGCATATAACTGCATACCACTTGTTTGCAAGATTTTGGTTGGGATGTACTCCATCATAAAGCTGGCTATAACAATACTTCTGAACTTTCTTCTTGTTTTTCCCTCTTCTGCCTCTACGTTTTGTG
Organism: Hanleya hanleyi; assembly: GCA_036873755.1. Lineage (NCBI taxonomy): Eukaryota > Metazoa > Mollusca > Polyplacophora > Lepidopleurida > Hanleyidae > Hanleya > Hanleya hanleyi. The sequence continues at coordinate 10,191 of JAVTVY010032978.1, forward strand.
GATGTTTTCAAAAGATCCCTATCCCATCTGATACTTCTTGCATTTTGTTGTTCATTTATATCACAGATTTCAAAATTTACATGGTTTATGTCCTGTTCTAGTTTTTTTTTCTGATGTCTTCCTCTGAATATTGGCTAAAATGAAGCCTGTCAGTCGACATACTCAAGTTTGCATATTTGTACAGACTTGCTGGTGGAATACAGGTAAGTTTGCAGTGTATATACATGTCTGGAATGATGGTCTGAATTTGTACATTTAGGGATCGGAACTGGCCAATTAAATCCTGTATATTTTCAGTGTCCTGTAAATATATCATTTCTGTTCCTCCTTGGTGGTGTACTTTTGTGGTTAAGTTACAGATTCCAACTGCAACAACAACAACAACAACTGAGTCGAATGTAACACTAATCTGTGACTTTAGCTTTGCAAGTTTGCTTTTTATGGATGCCAGAATATCAGCCACCTTTCCTCCCCGTGCAATCAAGACATGTGTGACTATCGTCTCACCAAATGGTTTCCAAATTGAAATATATTCTTTTAGACGTGCTCCGCGAGAATCGGCCGCAATAACTACATGGATCATCTGAAATGACAAGTTGAATATATCAATGATTCATTACTGACATGTTGTGAAGTAGTGTATCTACATGTAAATATCATGGACTGAAGATATGGACTGAAGATAATACATGTACATGTATCTTCCAGTTCAAATGGAGATTAGAACAACCCCAATATAAATTTTCAATTAGCGACGACGTACCTGGTACCAAGGTTAGCGATATTCTTATCACCCACCTTGATCAAACAATTTTAATTGTAAATTGTCGAAAAGTACATGTATCAGTTCTAATAGTGGTACATTGCATATGAGACATATGAACATATACATGTACATGTACCTTGTAATTTTAGTGTTTCATTATCATGGAGGATATAGCAGCTTAATTCGATATAACGTTAGTGTCAGTCTAATCTTTAACGCATTCGTCCACAAATCTGAATTCTCCTTTTCTTTCACATATGGCACTGAATATAGATCATATATGTACACGAGATTCAGCATGTGGCAAGGTTGGCGATTCTCACACCACCCACCTCTACCATTGTTGTTCAACTGTCATGACCTGAATAAAATAATGATATGTAAACCAATATTTTGGAGTATTATTCAAATAGCAGAGAGAAATATCATTTAAAGTTGAAACATCTGGCGAAAATCCTGTAAAGTAATGATCTTAATGATAACCCACTTATGCCACTTAAATAGTCTGTTCCTTCTTGCATGGAGTACAATATGTGAGCATGTTCAGGTTGGTGAAGACCATGAACAGAGACGGAATACGAATGTAGGCCATTGAAGGCTTCAATAAAGATGAAAATGCGTTTCAACTCTTATCTGCTTCAGATGCAACTACAAATATCATTGCAGACTACATTTTGCCAGAGCGGCGCTGTCAATGCAAACGAGTTATGGTGTTGCTGCCTATTTAACTTTCTCGTAGTTACCAACGTCATCCAATCCGTAAATGTAGAAACTGGCCTGATGCGGGATAATGGACATGTTGGATAATGCGAAAGATTAAATACAGCTTGTTAGGCACAGTATTGGTGCAGTGGCATATGCCAGAATGTTGTGTTTGGAATAATTCTATTGTTCAGAGGCACAAATGAGATCTCAGCTCTTCAGACACTTCTTGAGTAGATTAGGGATTGTCATATCACCCATCACTCTCTCATGATCTAACAGTAACTGAGATCATCATTTTGAAATGTGCTTATTTCTTTGAACATTGCAATTATTCCTCTAGATGATTGTATGACTGGATTTGATGCATGTATTTGGCAAAGCTGTCATCGCTGTCTGGAAAAGTGATATCGTTTCAGCAGCAAGCTTGTCTATCCTCTTGATTTCTTGTCCTCTTGCTTTTGTCGTTGCAGTGTTCACAACATGACAGAGTCTATCCTCATTTACCAGGACATCGGAATGCCATGCAAAATCTGGGTTTGCACCATTACCACCTGCAGATTTTGCTCGTGATAGGGCAACAAACAGAGCACCAGGATTGTTGGACTCAAACTTTTTACTCCCTGGATGAATAACAATATACCTATTTGGTTCATTGTTACCAATCGTCATGCCTTGACACCGATGAATTGTGGTTCCCCATCCAAGTCGCAAGGGTATTTGTCTCCTCTTACACCGGTGGCATGTGCAGTCCAGCCTTCTTTCAACAGGAACAATTGGAACTATGTTTGGTTGTCTTTCCAAAAATGGTGGCCCAGTGTATTTGGGGAATTCAACCATAACAGCCAGTGGAAGCGAGTCCGTAGGGGATGCACACGGTTGATAGAGGATGTCAATGACTTTGCTAAATGATCCATTGAACAGGCCATGCTTTACATTCAAATTCACAGTCAACATAACTTTGGCACCTTTGCAAAGGTAGATGGTTCGCTGAAGGCCACCTGACTTGTCACAAGATGAACTTTTGGAATGGATACCATCTGTGACAGCATTAACCCTGGCAATGGGATAAGATTTATTGAGCTGGAGAATTTGGTTCTTGTGATTCCATTCCTCGGTATGAGTTGGGAAAACGAACAAGCCATCTTCTTTCATGTAGCTCAACAAGTCTTCACCATGTGTACTCTTTAGATTATTCCATTGGAATTGTTGCAGCCATCTAGCTTGCTCTGGGGTTGTTTTGTAATTTCTCATAGCTGACAAAACAGTTTTCAACTGCTGTTGATCAGACTCCTGACGGATGATGGTCTTCAGATTGATTGCTTGTCTGAAACTGTTCCATACAACTGCACCATGCACAGCAGCTTGAATTTTACTGTTGCAGTTATAGACTGGAGAATCACATACTGGTGGAAGCTGGGCATCATCGCCAAGGAAAACAACTACAGGAAGTCCACCCCATGACTGTTCAATAGTGTCTTTGTGAGACATACCACATCTGGTCATCCATCCATCCAAGGGTTCTGCTACCTATCAATGACCGTTCATCAACAAGTAAGACAACGAGACCATCACAGTTTCTTTGAAGGGCTTCCCCAACAGACCCATCTGGTAATGACATGTCCTTGAATGCTGAATTCTGCATTGGAATTTTCAGAAAACTGTGCAAAATAACTCCAGATATGAGATTTGCACTGTTTCCTGTTGGGCATACAACCTGAACACACTTACTGGTGTTAAACATGAGACGAATTGCTCTCACAAGACATTTGATTAGGTAAGATTTACCTGAACCTGCTGTTCCAGCCACGATGACTCGCAGTGGTTCATACGCAATGCCTTGTTGATGGTCTGACAGGGTTTTCACAACAAGGTTAAAAGCAAATCGTTGCTCTTTGTTCATAGTGTGAAAAGATACATCAGGTAGCTTCAAATCAAAGTTTGCTGGATCCTCTTCCTTGTCAAGATATTCCCACCAAGCTGTGCATTCATCTACTGGATACAAAGCATTGCCCACACTCCAGTCATGTCCTGGTGAACCGTCGTCATATGTGAAGTCTTGTGTGTCTTTATAGAACACAGCCTTAGGCTGTACAAGATCAATCCAGTCCGGCTGATCAGGATCATCACACCCTGCATTATCCTCAGGATCGTCCCCACTTTCTGATGTTGCTTCATCTTGCCTATCAGCATACCTTCTGGCCCTTTCAACATCTGCTTTGACAAAATTTGGGCATGCATCTGTGGAGAGGAACTCAATCATTTTATCAGTCCACGTAATGGATGGATCTTTGACTTCAGATATGACATGCCAGTTTGGCCAGTGCAGTAGTAACATTGTTCTACAGTAGTCTTCTTGAAGTGGCCATGTGGCTTGTGTATTGCTTCCAGATATAACTGGTACTCTACCCATTTTACATATGAAATTATACCACGAACTCTCATCTTCTATGTCCCGGGCTAAATATTTGTTCAAAGGAGTAGACTTGGTAACTGTAGACCCGGTACGTTCCAAAACTCGGGAACCAGACATACTCACAGATTGGAATTGATGGCTAGACCGGAACAGTGGTAAAGATGACAGTTCAAAAGAGGCTTCAACAGCAGAAATGTCCCGCTTCACTGTCCCCATAAAAAGCTTTGTACAAAGAGTTTTAGCTGTTGCTGTGGACGAGTCATCAACAGAATTAACAATGTCATTAAATAAATCGGCTTGTGCTCCGGTTGGCTCATTGCCTTTACAGGCATAACCAGAAACATACCTCTCTGTTGCAATTATTTCATTAACAGAGGGACTATCTGGGTCACTCTGGGAAAGAATCAATGAGATATCCCCATTTGCCCTCCAGCCTTGAGTGTGATACTGGGAGTGCTGAACCAGCAGTGGATGATCACGCTCCATTTCTAGACGCAGGGATCCATTTCTGTCTTTGACAAGAGCTGGTTTAGTTCTTAATTCTTTTCCTGGATTGCCTGTGGTCCCAAACTCCATCCGACAAGATTTACACCTGTTTTTATTGGATGTGACATTGCGTGGAGTACGCAAGCAGTAATCGGAACATCGATGAATGTTAATTCTGTTTGTCAATAAGAGATGGTCCTCTAAAAGAGATTCTTGTGACTGACAAACATCCATCAGAAGTTTGACAAGAGGGTTTTTCTCTTCAGGTGGCGGTAGCCCAGTTCCTTCAGGTGGAGGCCATAGATGCTTTCGCGATTCACCAGTTTTGTCCTTGCCTGCAGGATGACAGGCAGATAGTCCAAACACAGATTTTGCCCAATGATCTAATTCCTGTGCACACGCATCTTTGGACAAATTGTATTGTAGAGCCTTATACAGGAGATTGTGGGGCTCTCGGTCTGATCTCCAACATAAACCATGCCAATGGATCATGCCCCGTGACTTTGCAAATTCTTGCCTGTACCAGGTATCTACGCCGAATACAGGACCCATAACTTCCTTGAAGTATGACTGCGTGCGCAAGTCAAAGTAATGAGCAACAACATGAGTATCTTTCTGAAGAGCAGAAACAATGTGTTGCGATCAGTTAGATCAACATTTTCGCCAGATGTTTCGTTTATATAAACACTGAGAAGGTGCCTGAGGGGTTTAAAGTAGTACTCTGCACAACTGCCTGTAGTGAAGAAAGAAGGCAGCCCTTTCCCCCCATTTATCTGATACTGAATCAGGGACCTTAACTCTCTGCCCTTTTGGGCCCAGTACTGTGAAGTTCCTCTCAAGGAGGCACTGAAATACAAAATCTTTGATGCAATCAAGGGATCTTTCTCTAGTATTTCTTTCAAGTCAGGTACAGTCAAGTTAGCATCTCCCAATTGCTGGCGTACAATGAAAGTGCTTTGTTCAAGAACACGTTTTCTAGATATGATGCTGTGAACAATAAACTTAAAAAACTGATGTTGAGCAAATCTGCCATCCTTGTACCATAACAAATGATCTGCCCAATCGGACATGGAAGTACATGTTTGGGGACGGTTGATCTTAAAGTCTCCAGAGCCATATGGAAACAAACATGGGAAAGCAAAGGTGAAGAAATGCTGTTGTGTTAGTTCAGGGACAGGTTGTGTATCACGAGTGGGCCAGGGGATAGTAATGACCCCATTTTTATTTTCTATAACCATGCCATGCTTAATGCCCACTACTTCTGCAACCACTTGTTCAACTCTTTCTTTAATGCTTATAGGTGGTTCATTGATAAGTACCCCTGACACAGTTTCATTATCCTCAGTTCCAACTACATCATTTTGCAGTGGGGCTGGGCGTAGCGTGCAAGATCTATGGTGTTACGTTTCGTAACTTGTGTCTAATGCCGCTTAACCCGGGGCTAGGGGCCGTATGAACCCATGTACTTCAAGATCCTCATGATGCTCATATGAACAGTCACAATCAAAGCGTGACTGAGATACACCATTCTCTAGATAACGACTTTAGAACGATTATTATGGATTAAGAATACTGATCAGCGATACGGATTTTATATTTTTGGAACATCATGATGTCTTGCCGGCATCATTGAAAACTGTTGACCGCTTCTCTCTTGCAGGAAACTAGCCTATGTTTATGTATACTATGATTGTCTTTTTTGAATTTGGTGCTACTACTGTTATATGGATATGGAATAGGTCTTTGGATTATGGACGCGGATATTCTTTAACGGACGACGGCTGAATTATGAATGACGGACTAGACGCTTGTATTTGTCATCTGTGTGCATTTCCGTGGCTATTGAATCATATTCCAATGTTTGTATACCATTCATTTCTTCATTGAGAGGTAGGCGATCCAGTCTCTCCTGACTTATTATAATATCTGAAAAGCAGGATTATTAGCTTTCAACCAGAACAATGCAGACTGCACCTTGTAACGTCGTACATTGAACTCTTTGCTTGTAACATTTTTTCCTTGTCTACGAACCCGTATGATGTTTATTTTCTCTGGAAGTTTTGGGAAAATTTGACCTGGTTGTTCAACAGCCTGGGGAAATGCTACACAGTGACCGTTAGCTGCTAATCCTCCATGTTTAAGAAGGTGAACATTTATGCAAGGTGAAATACGGGAAATAAGCTGCTGTTCAACTATTGTCAGGTCTTTCAGTTCTGGAGGCATTTCACCTGGGTCCATTTTGTTATCTTTGGAAAACATTTTAATTTTTTCTTTATCTTTATAGCATCTTTTACAGATACTTTTACTTTTTGGTGCCATTTTCATATCGAGTCTCCTCTCATTACATATTTCACAGTGGCCAAATGTGTAACTCATTTGCTTGAGTTCGAATGATCGTATTGAATCCATCGCTGTGTTCAGCTGCTTATCAAAGGTTATGGGATGGGGTGGTGGTAATGCTTCTTCTGTTATGTTTAGTGTTTCTATTTTGTTTCGTATTTCTGCAAGAAGTCTGCGTTTCCACAAATGTTTTTCTGTTGGAATATTAGGGGGCTCGAAAGAGATTCCAAGCTTCCTACACCGCACCTGTAATTCTTTAAGGTCACTCGCCAGATTGTCTTCATCTGTGGCAGCAGATGAGTGCTCGATTCTTTGTTTTATCTGATGGGCAATGTCCGACTTGCATAAATGTTCACCATTTATTTTCACAGTTTTCTTATGTTTTTGAGTTAGATGCCTTTGCCGATGACTTTTTGGTAGAGTGAGATATTTCACACTCGTAGTCATCTAATAGCTGCATAGGTATTTTGGAAGTATTTGAGCTTTGTATTGTTAAATGAGGTGATGTTAATCCACAAAAGAGATTCCGCTTCATGATGTAATTTTTTTGGCTTTGATAGTTCTGGTGCAGTGGTGAAGCTTTTTCGTTTGGATACATTCAATTCTGCACAGCGTACTCTTGTTCTTGGGGTGATAACATCTGTAAGAAGCTTGAAGTGACAAGTGTCTAATAGAATATTAGCTGAGTATTCGTGTACAGTGAAACAGGGTTCAGAATGTTTGGTCTCTGGGTTGTATTTAGTGCCTTTCAGCCATGTATTGAGGTTATACTGCAGGACTTTAGTTGCTGCATATATTTCACATGCAGTTGCCCAGCCATTACCCACTACCATATTCTTCCAGTAGCCTTGCTGAGACTGGGAATGTAAGTCATGATGAAGTATTACATCATTTTGTGATTCTGACCAGTTGTCGTAAACAAATCGACATATGAGATATCTGTAATACCTATGCCGTGAAATGTCACCATGGAGAGCTAAACTAATGCAATGGAAAAAACAATTTCCATCTCCTGGGACATCTGAAACTGTACAGGATATAATAAATGGATTGACTGTGAGAGGAGCAGATGTTCTGGCTTCGTTGAGATGTTGTTCAGGTACTGGGAGATGTTTGTAATAATTGTGATCTTGTATTGATCCTTGAGTATATCTTGAGCCATCAGATGAGGACCCAACATCATTTGATAATGTTTTGGCATAGTTGTGATCTGCCATATTCCCAGATCACCTTACTTTTGTTGAACTTTTATGGGTTTCTTTCACTTGATTTTATTCTAAAGCTTTTTTCTTTTAATAGAAATATTTCAGTAATTTCCAATATAACTAATGGAGCTTCATGGATGTGTTGTTTTTTTTTCAATTGTTAAGTCTGTTTCATTTAAAAAATACAAACATGTCAAAATAAATATTTACACTCTGCTCACAATCAGGGGGGGATAATTCAAGTTACCTCTCTTAACCTGTGCTTCAGATTAGATTATCGTCGATGGGTGCTAGGTGCATATAAAATTGTAAGAAGTTATAACTCGAGTTAATTTTCCAGATTAAACTCAAGTCGTAGCTTTGAATGGTAATCAAGAAATGAAATGAAGTAATGACTCGACCTTACTGCAACATTAATTTTTTTTACTGCAACATTGGTTCGTAGATAATGTTAAGTCAAGTGAACCTACAGCTGGAGGTTCGCACCTCCTTCAATATGCATATTCATGAACTTAACCCTTTGGTGTTCGATTTTGTGCTGTTTCACAGAAAATTTTTGTTTGCATAAATAAAAAGACATATACTATTTACACGAAGTGATAATGTCAACACTGATATGTACACTTGTCTAATCTGACCTTTCTGGGCGGAAACTTCAACGTCGAGCGAGGTGCAAGTCAATCGGGGATGAATATTCATTGGACAGACGACGCCGGCACTTCCGGTACACTCGCCGATTTCTCGTCGATTTCCGCTCCGGACTTTTCTTATTTCTCCTTGTCATTCTTTTGATGTTTTAGCGGCATTATTTATTTCAGCGTGGATTTTTATTTTTGCATGCACTATAATCCAGAAGCGGATTTAACAAATTATTGCTGAACACAAATCCCAACATTTCCCATAAGACGTACAAAACAAAATGACTGCCACTTTTGGCGAAAGTCGGCTACCGGAAGTCGGCGAAAACTGAGTTGTGGTATGGTATGTGTTATTTCTTACGTACGTATGCATGTTGTGTATAGAGTTCGCAACGCGAACGGCCGGCTTCGCATGTCGGGTATGTGTGCTCTTTGCACTTCTTGGGGTCGAATGCGGTTTCAATGGTTTACTCGAATCCGAAACTTATCAATAATTCCACCAAAATACAGTTTTGTCCACAGATTTAACACCAATAAATCTGAATCGACACCTACATACTCTGGCCTAAGTTTTCATTAACTACTTGTACACAATCGGCGGTTTTGTGACGAGGACTTTGGGGCCTACTTTCTCTTCAACAGAGTAGTACTCAGATATCAGGTTCAGAAGCATGTCAAACATGTCAATGCTCTTATTGTTCCATCAGAACACAATTTCATCTAGGTGTGCACCTAGCTGGGCTTTGGTGCACCCATGCATGGTTTTGAAAGGATTTTATTTTGTGTTCCCCCATAATCCCTCAATGCCATTGGTATGGGCACCAGTAACAGGATCCACAAAGTTTTTACTTTGGTTGACAGTGAGGCGGTTATACCCCTCTTTGGCAAACAGTGGTAGCTTGTCCACTCGTCACTTAAGATGGTGGTACTTGGTATGATATGGAATTTAATGTGGGGAAGGAGCTCAACCTTTGTTCGACGTTTTACAACAAACAGGGCTGCCTGTTGTGGTTCCCTGTCTCCCTCTTGCAGAGGTACTCTTTCTTCTTTGAAGCAAGTAGTCGAGGAATGGCCTCCCTTGGTATACGTGGCATCAAAAAGTCCATGGCGATAGCCTGTGGTGTGTATCTGTATGTTTGATGTAGCACAAGACAAGAGTTCTGCTTGGGCATGAACAAAATTGCGTTGAAAATGTTCCTTTGGTAATTGCTTCTCTGTATCATTTCGAATAACCGATAGTGTACTTTAAAGAAACACTGGCATTTCACATTGTTGCCAGGGAATTCTGGTTTGTATCCAATGTCCATTAAATCATTGGCGAAGTCCTCTTCTTTTTCCTCTAAATTTTCAGTATTTTCTTTGAGTTTTGACAGGAAATTTACAAACCTTACAATAGTCATTTGATTTGCAAAGATGCTTTGTCTTTATCCTCTCAACACGATTTGGAATGTCCTGTAAATTTTGTATACATGTCTTGTTAACTCAACAATTCTGAATTCCTTGTAGGAATAATCGTACCGACATTACCTATAGTTGACATTTGTAATCGGAGATACAGATAAGCAGACACAGTTCATTGTAATTTCGCGGGCATTCGTAGTAAAAACTTTTTTACGACTTCCGACGTCATGACCTCGGTTCCGAATCTTGTTTCGTCGGCGTAAAAAGTTCTATTTCATAAAAGTCGTTTTAGCCGAAGCTAAGCTAAGACGTCACAGCCAATCAAATATCTCGTTACTTTCACCGTGGGAACGGCGACCTAAAAACATGGCGGCACCCACAGTCGACAAGTCGGTTTTGAGAGACGTAGCATCTCTTTCCCACCAAAATCGTCGTCATTGTAAGCCTGTCCACCATTTTTACGCATGTCAATAAAAGGAAGACTAAAGGGGAATGTAAGTTTATTAGCTACTGTACAATTTTTATGGTAGAATATCCCTGAAACAGGTTGTCAAATGTCGGGTATGTGTGCTCTTTGCACTTCTTAGACTTTTGGACGCCCCGACACTCAGTATGTCGGCACCTCTTCCCACTTCCCTTATATGCATGTAATTTGCAATATCGAACAGGATTGAATAGCTGTTCTGAGTAACAGACATCGTTGCGATGATGCTAGTTAAATCTAGAGTCGTACAGATAAAGATGAGTAAAATCGTTGATATATAAAACAACTGGGGCCCTTGAAGTCAAAAACTGGAGGAAACAAGTGAATTCAACAGGAAATTGTTCTTAAGAAGAAAATGAAAGAATTTGTGAAGGCATGGTCTGCATGCCAGAACATTTCCTTTCAAGGTATGAAATTCGGACTCTGTTATTCCTTTTGCAGCATATTTCATCATAAGCTCTCGATCTTCACGTGAGGAGAGGAAAAGACGCTGATTAAAGCTGAAAGTTGACAAATAAAAAGATAAGAATACCTGACATGAGAATACATAGGGCATTATGACCAACTAAAATGTCAAATAATACTGAAACCATTCCAAATGACTGAAATACTGAGTTGAACAACAATGCCAGGCTTTTAATATATTTGAAAAAAGAAATCTGATAGATATTCAGTTATATTTAGATAGATTGTCTTAATGTTTGTTTGTTCACATTGGTTATTTGTCTTGTATATTCATGTTGGGAGTTATCTCCGCTTGATCGATGTACTCCTACATTGATCGCAATAAAACCGTATCGTATCTGACAGAGTCGACCTTTTTTGGCTGTTTTGCCTCTGGCTTGCTTTCTTAAGTTGTGAACTATGGATGCCATCAATGTCTGCACTTGCAGAAGCACTCTTTCTTCTTTGAAGCAAGTAGTCGAGGAATGACCTCTCTTAGTATACGTGGCATCAAAAAGTCCATGGCGATAGCCTGTGGTGTGTATCTGTATGTTTGATGTAGTACAATACAAGAGTTCTGCTTGGGATTGAAAAAAATTGCGTTGAAAATGTTCCTTCGGTAATTGCTGCTCTGTATCCTTTCGAATTACAACACATATAAGGGAAGTGGGAAGAGGTGCCGACATACTGACTGCGTCACATGACTTCACAGAATAGTGTTCTGGTTAACCTATTCTAAAGCACATACCAGGAATCTAACCGATAGTGAACTTTAAAGAAACACTGGCATTTCACAGTGTTGCCAGGCAATACTGGTTTGTAACCAATGTCCGTTAAATCATTGGCGAATTCCTCTTCTTCTTCGTCTAAATTTTCAATATTTTCTTGAGTTTTGACAGGAAATTTACAAACCTTACTATAGTCATTTGATTTGCACAGAGGCTTTGTCTTTATCCTCTCAACGCGATTTGGAATGTCCTGTAAATTTTGTATACACGTTTTGTTAACACAACAAATCTGAATTCCTTGTAGGAATAATGGTACGGACATTACCGATAGTTGACATTTGTAGTCGGAGATACAGATGAGCAGTTGACAGTTTATTGTAATTTCGCGGGCATTCGTAGTAAACAAGTTTTTACAACTTCCGACGTCATGACCCCGGCTCCGACTCTTGATTCGTCGGCGTAAAAGTTCTATTCCATAAAAGTCGTTTTGCGCGGAGCTAAGCTTAAACGTCACAGCCAATCAAATATCTCGTTACTTTCACCATGAGAACGGCGACCTTAAAACATGGCGGCACAAACAGTCGACAAGTCGGTTTTGAGTGGCATAGCATCTCTTTCCCATCAAAATCGTCGTCATTGTAAGGCTGTCCACCATTTTTACGCATGGCAATAAAAGGAAGACCAAAGGGGAATGTAAGTTTATTAGCTACTGTAGATCTTTTTATGGTAGAATATCGCTGAAACAGGTTATCAAATGTCGGGAATGTATGCTCTTTGCACTTCTCGGAGGCAAATGCGGTTTCAATGGTTTACTCGAATTCATGGGGTTTTTTGGAGCCGAGACTTTAAAAAAGGATGGAATTTTAGGGTGTTATCAAAATGTGGATACATCTTTTATAGGATATGTATCCACATTTTGTGGAAATATGTTTAAAGAGAATGAGTAGCCACATTTTGGACGCCCCGACTTGTATCCACAAAACCCCGCCAAATTACTGTTACGCCAAAATAAACAGTTGACTGTAAACCAAAGTCAAGTCGTCCTGTAATAAACACTGGACTGAACTATGAATTAAGGGATAATGACTTTAGCGTTTTTAATTTCCTGCTTTTGAAGGATCGTGCACACGTTGACTGACTGGACGATTTGCATACAATTAGGATTATTTAAATATCAGTATGTTGCATACCATGTGCAACAGTTTAACCAGAAAAAGTTGGGGAAAAAATGTTTTATTCATTTTTATATCCGCCAGTGTGAAACCGTTGTTGTCTCACAGTGAAACATGTTCTTATCGACTGTATAGATTTTGAGATTGTAAGAGATTCTTTTCATCGAGCAGCTACTATAGAAGATCGTTTTAGTCCAGTGAAAGAAGACTGTATTTCAGGTTGAGAGAAATTGGTTTGTTATATAAGTTTTAATGTGTGTTTGTTTTAATGTGGTGGATTACTAAGTTATTAACTTGAATACTTAGAATTTTGTTTAAACGTCGCTATATAGCTGAAATATTACTGAACGCGATGTTAAACCTCAAGTCTCTCTCTCTCTCTCTCCTGTTGTATAAGTTTTAATGTTGGATTACTAATAGACCTAGTAGTTCTCTCCCCACTGAAGGAGAAGAGAACTACTAGGTTTAGATTACTAAGTTATTAACTTGAATACTTATAATTTTGTCGCTATATACTGAAATATTGCTGAACGCGAGGTTAAATCTTAATTCTCTCTATACCTAAGATTTGGTTGTCCGAAAAAAATTTAGTTATCCAGGGTGGGCAGCCAGTTTCTGAAATTTTATTGTCAGAAAATACAATTCAGTTGCTCAGGTAATTATCAATTTATCTTGTGTAATGCAATATAGCCAGGAATTAATGATAATAAAAACAATTAGAATACAAAATAATGGCTCGAGTAGTTGTTCATTTCTTATTTCCAGAGAACAAAATCACAAGTTGTTCAAAATTAGCACCTTGTTGATTGACGAATATTTCGAGTCACTATATCACTGTTAGTTATATGACTAGAACTTAGATCATTATTGCACTTGCAATTTCGCCTCTGTTATTTGAGTATTTCTGGCGTTTAAAGCTGATATTATTCCAGATTTATTGTGTAGTATTTTTATAAATGTTTTTGGCATCTGTGCATGGGGAAATTTTGAGTTGATTCGTCAGATTTTCGCTTTCGTGGCTTTCTTGTTTTATACTAAATCTTTGCTCCACCATCACCACCTTCAGCACCGGGTAGCAGACTCTATTGGGGGGGGGGGGGAACAGACTTGTTTTATCGATGATTTCATGTATCGGTGGCCACCACGGTTTCCACCCAATCAGGTCCCGATTCAAGTCTGAACGTATCGATGATGTATACCAACTTGCATATTGAATAGTATCAAAGATATGTATCATTAAAGATGGCCACCAAATATTAATAGTAATGTGCCAGCTTATATATTTTTACTGGTCATGTTTCTTTCACATACATAACGCGTGGACAAATTGGACTGTCAGAGCAAGTATGCGACTACAGACTTACAAGATCTAATTATCCTTGCTTTAATGCATATGTATTCACAGAGAAGAATGTTGTTACCATAGAGAAATATTCTAGATTAGAGGGGATTTCGACTTTGCTTCGAGAGAAAACAGGGACAAAAATCGATAGTGATAATCCGAGACCCTTGGAGACGAGATATTTATCGGTTATCAAGAAACGGACTCGAATGATTGGACTTGAACCCTAAGACGACAATACCTCTAGGTCAAAACTGGATGAAGGGTTAAATGGAAGTACTTAGGATACCCACAGTTGTAAATTTTGCTCCACAAGGTATATCAAAGATGTGGCTGATTTCCTCATCTTTATTCATTTTCAATGACGTTCCTAATTACTGGGTTTCTGATCAAATATCAAGGCTCTAGCCCAATAATTTATTGGGATATTGCATTCACAGAATTTTGAGATGGATAGCATTTCTATAGTTCCTTCCACTTAGGTGGTGGGGATGAAAATGACCGTGTAAAATGAAAAGCAGATTACCATGTTTACAGAAAATCAGAAAAACACCAGGGTAGAGAGAGGGATGGGTGGCCTTTCAGATTCTTTGGGCACATCTTCGTCTCTCTAATGCCTTTCTTGTCGTGATGGAACTACTGTCTCTCACGCTTCACGGGAAGATTTGGAAAATAACTGTACGAAGAAAATTTTTCGTTTTCTGCACTGACGTACTTGGCTGAAGGACTGCTGATTGGTTCTTCTAATCTTCTGAGGATAAGATGTAGTACTGGGCTGACGATTTCTGGAACAGTGCTGCATAGGCTTAGTAATGACTCATTTGGGACGTGCAAAACCCAGTGCACATAGCTCTGTCCTGGGAATTTCCTCACCTGTACATGAGCATATGTTTCTAAGTTCTTCCACTGCTTCAGGAGATGGAATAAATTCTTTCTCAATATTATCCGTAGACAACAGGGTGAAAATATTCAAATCTGTTCTGCTTCACTGTGATTTTCACAGTATGAAAGCAGCCTCTTCATTTGCCATAGCCTCAAACAACTGCTGGCGTTTCGATGATGACGGGGGCTTCTTGATGAAAATCTGTAGATTCTTCCTCACCGTATCATCTCTAATACAGGGGTTCACATAAACAGAGGTTGCAATACCACACAGATCCTTTATGACTGGCAGTAGATACTTCGGACCCCTGTGATGTGTTTGCAATATCGAACAGGAATGGATAGCCCTTCTCAATAACAGACATCAATGCGATGTTGCTATTTAAATCTAGAGTGGTACAGATGAGTAAAATCTTTGATATATGAAATAACTGGGGCCCTTGAAGCCAAAAACTTGAGGAAACAAGTGAATTCCTCTGGAGATTTCGACAGGAAATTGTTCTTAAGAAGACAATGAAAGAATTTGTGAAGGCATGGTCTGCATGCCAGAACATTTTCTTTCAAAGCATGAAATTCGGACTCTGTTATTCCTTTTGCAGCATATTTCATCATAAGCTCTCGATCTTCACGCGAGGAGAGGAAAAGATGCTGACTAAAGCTGAAAGTTGACAAATAAAAAGATAAAAAATACCTGGCATGAGAATACATCGGGCCTTCATGAAATGGGAACACTCTAAAGGACAGGAGACCAACTAAAATGTCAAATCACATTGAAACCATTCCAAATGACTGAAATCCTGAGTTGAACAACAATGAAAGGCTTTTAATATTTTTGGAAGAAAAATCTGATAGATATTCAGTGTTTTTAAGATTGTAAGAGATGCTTTTTATCGAGCGACTACTTTGGAAGATCTTTTTAGTCGGGTGAGGCAGAATTGCATCTTGGGTTATTTGAGAGAAATCTGGCTGTTACATAAATTTTAATGTGTGTATATTTTAATGCGTTGGATTACTAAGTTAGTGACTTGAGTACTTAGGATTTTGTTTGATCTTTGCTATATACATGTAGCTGATATATTGCTGAACGCGACATTAAACCTTAACTCTCTCTCTTGCTCTCTCTCTCTATGCATCGTTTATAAATTATTTATTTGTGAGGACATTTCAGAAAATGAAACAGAGTACAATGTACAAGAATGTCAATTCCAGATTGAAACAAATGTATTACCAAAGAAATAAATAATAACCTGCTGAATGGTGGAAGATATTCCTGCTGCTCTATTTTTTATTTTTTTTTATTTTTTTTTTATTGTGCTTCATCATATATACAAATTGTGCTTTATCCTATATACATATTTAACATGCATCTTTCACCCACATGTAATAACCATGATGTATATCCTATACACACACCTGCGTTCCCTCTTGTGATTATGTAATTAATAGCGATTTACTGGTATTGTTTGAAAATCCTGGATTTCTCCCGCTGTATTACTGTGTAAGATAAATTTCGAAAAAAGTGCCCATTTCTGTTTAAACTGTTCACCTGTCCCAGCGATTGCTGCCGCATATTTTTCAATGCAGTAGTTTTGGTAGAAGTTGTTCTGCAGGGCCTTCCAACTCAATTTTGACGTACCGGTTCTGAATTTTGAAGAGTATATGTATTTTTTTGTTAGTAACAGCAGTGTATTAATGCTACATTGTTTATAATCATAGCCCAGGATTGTCTTGTCTGCCCCTATCTCACCTATCATTCCGATTTCTGTTTTCAGCCATACTTCAAGACGGTCCCACAGTATTTTTACACAAATACAGTGAATAAGTAAATGTTCTAAAGTTTCTATTTCCTGATTACAGTGGTCACATAGGTTAGTGTTAGACAAACCAATTTGGTACAAGAATGACTTTGTTGGTAAAAATTCTATGTAAAATTTTGAACTGGATGTCATTAAGACTGGTATTTTTTGTACAATGGTGTAATGTTTTAAATACCTTTTTCCACTGTATATTTTCTGATATATTCAACGCCTGCTCCCATTTTTCAAAAGATATAATTGATACATTCGATTGATAATTCAACAGGTTATAGTAGCGTCGACATCCCTTTTTCTGCCCTACCAAATATCGACAGTAAACTGTTATTACCGGTATTGTCTGTTCCAGATTGAAACAAATGTATTACCGAAGAAATAAATAATAACCTGCTGAATGGTGGAAGATATTCCTGCTGCTCTAGTGATCCATTTGATAAAACCAAGGCCAAATGTCCGACGGAAAGCCAGGCTTGTACCATCACAGATTATAGTGTCTGGCTCGTCACCACACTGGGGACATGTAAACCCAGTATCATAGTCTATATCCAGGTGACCTAAACAAACTGACAAACATATATGCAAATATTAGCTTGGCTAAGTGGAAAAGTACACTTAATCAAGTAGAAGTACATGAAAGAGTGATAGAATATGATGTTCACAGTGTTCGAATCTGAAATGTTCATGTATGGCTTTTCTCTGGGTTGGTGACAACAAAGATAGCATAAACACGATGTAGACAGTTCAAGTGTCAGTTCAGACTGGTAAGGCACTCGATCGACTCCGGCCTTTTGTATGTCACGTAGGCAAAACGTGAAATCTATATTATTATAGCTGTATATTATTCTTTTTTCCTTTTCGAGAGCCAATATTTCAATAGGATTTGGCATCCTTACCTGAATCAGTGTCGGTAGTGAGAGTAGTGCTTGTGATGCTCTCCAGTAAATTATCGTATTGTTTGGCAGCCAGATGTCCGCTACTGTATAAGTGTCGCATAACGCTGTGTTTTGTTATGAAGCTGGTACCGTTGATGTACCTTTGCAAAATTTTCTTAATTTGTCCTTTAAATCTGGAGTCATTAATAATGTTGTGCCTAGCACAAAGTGCTCACCAGATGCTCTTAACTTTGCCATCCTGTGGAAGATCAGGATGGCAACGGATAGCCCCGCTGTTATTCCATTTTTCAAACGTAGATAGGTTTATTGTTTAAAATCCGCCTTTTTTCCTGATATTGAATGTAACGGCGAACGAGATTGGCTAAATTTAGCTGCCGACATTAACGAGGGCTAATCAAAATAAACTGCATGTATGTTCAGTCAGCCTCAATGTTTATCCAATATTGTTTGATCACCGATTAACTTTCTCATCGCATATATTATCTTTTTTTTTGGTTCGAATACTTAGAATTTTCGTTGATCGTCGCAATATTGCTGAAATATAGTTGAACGCGACGTTAAACCTTAATTCTCCCTCTCTCTTATCCACCAGCAGAATTCAGGTGTAAACGGGATTACTATTTGAGACTCGGTCGAGGAACATGGACTAAGGTTCCTCGGATCTGTCTTAACCATTTTCTTCTTTTGTTGTGCTCATGACGAAGTTAGGATGTGCAGGGGCCCGCCATCGGGGACAAATTGTCCACCAGCAGAATCCAGGCGTACACGGGTTTACTATTAGAGATTAGGTGCCTCGGATCTATCTTACCATTTTCTTCCTTTGTTGCGCTCATGATCAAGTTAGGATGTGCAGGGGCCCGACCCCGGAGACATGTCCACCAGCGGAATCCAGGCGTACACGGGTTTACCTTTAGAAAATCGGCCGAGGACCCTGCACCAAGGTTTCTCGGATCTGTCTTACCATATTTTTCTTCTGTTGTGCTCATGATGAAGTTATGATGTGCAGGGGCCCGGCCTAGGGGACAACTTGTCCACCAGCGGATCCAAGCATACACGGGTTTACTATCAGAGACTCGGCCGCGTGCCCTCGGATTTGTTATACCATTTTCTTCTTTTGTTGTACTCACGATAAAGTTAGGATGTGAATGTGCTATTATTGTGTATATATGTGAAGAGTTCACTGTTATGTAACCAGTTGATTAGTTCTAATTGTGTTACTCAATCGTTTGATTAGATCTAGGTTACATGTTCTTGTACATGTAAATGTTGTTCAAATTCCCATTATCATCTATGTGAATCGTTCGGTGGTGAAAAACGAAAAGTCCGGTGAGAGTTTTGTCTATATAACGGATATGTAGGTGTATGAAATGATCTAATGTGAATGATTCACTGGAGATATTATCTGAGAGCAGTACAATTTATGGCGTTCGCGCTCTATAGATGAGAAGTTGCTGAGCGCGATATTAATTAAGGCTGGCGCTATGCGTGCAGCCTTATTGGATTGACTTGAGCCTATGAGGGCCAAAATCGCTTTGTCACGGAAGATTTCAAATAAAATCAAAGAGTTGGGACTTACGGTCACAGTGCCAAATGTGGAGAAGATCTTGAACTGGAAACTCGTTATAATTTGATGTTGATTGGATCTAACGAAAGTGCGTTTTTCTTCATCAAATACACCCTGTTCACACCGATTTTGAGGTAATGGCGGCCCAACAACAACAATCTGGAAGCAACGAGATCTCGCGGTAGTATATCAAAATTAAAATCAACTCCCAGGATGCTTAGTGCTGTCCCTCCATTTTTGATAGATTGGAATCGATGCCTTGGGCTTGACAAGGCTGTGAACAGAAACTGAAAGAAATGAAGTTTGGCGGAATTAAAGTCCAAATCTTCGGGATTGCGAATTTTATCACCTCAACCCAACCTACGTATCTCTTCATAATATCCACGAATAGTATAAAGCGAATCTTGATAGTTATTTGCTGAACATAGTATTCACGGAAGAGTCTGTCACGATGTGTTTTAATTCATGTTGCTGGTGTAATGCTAGTCGTTAAAACATCGTTCCCTCTTGTACCTCGACAGGAGATGACATTTCTGCCCTACATATCCTGATATTTCAGAGGTCTCATAAATTTAAATTTACTAGCATGTCAGTGAATTTCGGAATATACAAATGCATTTGATCAGGAAAAAACCCCATAGAAATGGCGTAACGGTAATTTGACGGGTTTTTGTGGATACTTTCTCTATAAGAGAGGCATCCACATTTTTTCATTCACATTTTAAAACACCCCATAAATTATTAAATGTGGATACTACTCCATAAATTATAGTGTATTTTAAAGCCTGGGCAAGTAAAATGTGAAATGGGACGGAGATGCTATATTGAGAAAGCAAACGTGTTTTGTTTGGCTGCTTTACGGTCGGACTTGTGGTCTTTACGGCCAGGCTCCTTGCTTGTGGATACACTCTCTATAGGAGAGGCATCCACATTTGTATCCACCTTTGAGAAAGCGTGAATTATTGTCCTCCGCCACGAAGTGGTGGGAGGACTTGGAAATGCTAGCCGTCCGTCCTTCCGTCCGTCCGTCCTTCCGTCCGTCCCTCCGTCCTTCCGTCCGTCCGTCCCACATCTTGTGAACGCGATATCTTGAGAACAATTCGACCAATCGACTTCAAACTTGAGAAGGTGCTTCACATCAGTTAGACGGCCATTGGTATTGATTTCCACTGAGGTACGTAATCCAAGCTGGCCGCCATCGACCATATTGGATTCTGTCCGTCCCACATCTTGTGAACGCGATATCTCAAGAACAATTTGACCGATTGACTTCAAACTTGAGAAGGTGCTTCACATCAGTTAGACGGCCATTGGTATTGATTTTCACTGAAGTACGTAATCCAAGATGGCCGCCATCGACCATATTGGATTCTGTTCGTCCCACATCTTGTGAACGCGATATCTCAAGAACATTTCCACCAATCAACTTCAATCTTGGGAATGTTCTTCACATCAGTCAGACGGCCATTGGTATTGATTTTCACTGAGGTACGTAATCCAAGATGGCTGCCATTGACCATATTGGATTCCATCCGTCCCAGATCTTGTGAACACGATATCTCGAGAACAATTCAACTAATCGACTTCAAATTTGGGAAGGTTCTTCACATCAGTTAGACGGCCATTGGTATTTATTTTCACTGAGGTACGTAATCCAAGATGGCTGTCATTGACCATATTGGATTCTGTCCATCCCACATCTTGTGAACGCGATATCTCGACAACAGTTTGACCAATCCACTTCAAACTTGAGAATGTGCTTCGCATCAGTTAAACGGCCATTGGTTTTGATTTTCACTGAGATACGTAATCCAAGATGGCTGCCATGGACCATATTGGATTCACTCCGTTCCACATCTTGTTAACACGATATCTCAGAAACAAATCAACCAATCGACTTCAAACTAGGGAAGGTTTTTCACATCAGTTAGACGGCCATTGGTATTGGTTTTCACTGAGGTACATAATCCAACATGGCTGCCATTGACCATATTGGATTCTGTCCATCCCACATCTTGTGAACGCGATATCTCGAGAACAGTTCGACCAATCGACTTCAAACTTGAGAATGTGCTTCACATCAATTAGACGGCCATTGGTATTGATTTTCACTGAGGTACAAATCCAAGATGGCTGCCATTGACGATATTGGATTCCATCCGTCTCGGATCTTGTGAACGTGATATCTCGACAACTGAATTTGACCAATCAACTTCAAACTCGAGACGGTGCTTCACATCAGTTAGACAGCGATTGGTATTGATTTTCATTGAGGTAGTATGTAATCCAAGATGGCTGCCATTGACCATCTTGGATTTCACTCACCCATATTGTACCCATCTGTGTTGTGAACGCGATATCTTGATCTATTCCACTCATCGATTTATAAACCTCACCATCCACAAATCCATATACAACTACAGACTTACATTCCAGTGTTACACTACCCATTACTGCTTCCCAAACCTCCTCAAATTGTCTCAACAATTCCAGATGAACGTCTCTTTCCACATACACATATCAACTTTCCAAGTTATATTTAAGGAGATATTGGAAGCGTATATGCTGTATGCTCTCAAACAGGCTACTTGGCGGAGGACCTGCTAGCTACTCAGCTTGTTGAATGTAGAAACTTCTTTAATTCATCAGTGGTTTAGAGTGAGGTAGTTATACTCCTGATTTGGCAAACAGTGGTAGCTTGTCCACTCGTCACTTAAAATGGTGGTACCTGGTTTGACATGGGCTTTAATGTGGGGAAGGAGCTCAGCCTTTGTTCGTCGTTTTACTATAAACAGGGCTGCCTGTTGTGTCTCCCTGTATATGGCCCCAAACACCCAAGGTCCTTCGATCAGCTTCCTACCCTTGTAATACTTCCTTCTGTGTCCCCATTTACTTTCCCCTATCTCGACGGTATGGTTTGGCCCCCCAAGCCTAACTGGGTTTTCCGTCATATGACGTGACATAAGATCCCTGTACAGGTTGTATTAATCGTAAAGACTTTTCTCTGTGAATTCACCTTCCAGCATGATGATGGCTACATTACCAGGGATATGGCACGAGAGAAAATATAATAATCAGATAGACTGGCAAACTGGACCTCTGTTCAGACCAAAATGAGTCTGCTCTAACAGACACTTTACTTCGGCAACCGTTACACCTTCACACTTAACCGTCAGTTTCTGACCTATCAACTTGCAGGTGCATCCAGATGTGACATGTGTCACTGATTTGATTTGATTTGATTTTATTCACCAATGAATGCATATAGTCATAAAAGAAATGGCGGTCATAAAAGAAACAGTAGTTGTAATATTAGAAAATACACGCCAGACGAGACAAATGGCGGGAATAAAACCCCGAGGGGCTTGTTCTATCTCATAGATAACAAATTGACTGAAGAATAATTTACACAATATTTTCCTGTACTAAGTACCTTTCTTATTCTCAGAAAATCTAGAGTTCTGTTCAAATCGTTATTAGTAATCGAAGAAACAGTCAAAATTGAGGACATACATTGGTAATGAGTTCAGTTAACTTGAAAAGTCCCAGATGTCCACAGTCTGTATCTCTCAATATCAAATTATTCAGTCAGATCTGAAAAAGTAAAATGTTTAAAAGCTTGCACAGCTAACCAGCATGAATATACTTGTGACGTGACACCTGAGGTAAACAGTTTTTCCATAAACCATAAGAAAGAGCCTATCAATGTCAGTCCATCTCTGTTTCAGCGAATTACGACCCATCTGAAGGACATATGGACTACAGAAAAAGAATATGCTGTGTATCGGTCCCCAAATATTTGTTTCGTCAATTCATCTAAAACCACAAAATCATCTAAGTCTGGCTTCAACAAATGGTGTACATCATGATAGTTCTGTATTAGGGTAGATTTTATTGTCTCTGCCTCCAGGTTATCCAACCAAAATATGGAACTTTGTCTTTTGGACCAGTAATATACTATCAGTACAATAGTACACTTTGTGTCGAACACACCCTCAAACAAGGCCATCCCTCCTTGTGGTTCACAGACTGGCTCAAATCCCAAAGACCATCTGAACACACCCCATCATGGAACAATAGGTTTCATCTTCTCTCCACTAGTGATGAACCTCATAATTAAGTTCATGTGGAAACCACATGTGTAATCATATCTAATCTGTCATCGGTCCAGTGCTAAGTCCCTTCAATTCTCTTTCGAGTATGCGAAAATTCGCAACATAAATACATGTGATACTAGTCATCTTCACTGAAATCCAATGTGTGAAAATATTCATTTCTCCTGCCATCATCTCAGTGCTCGCCAGCCCTCTTGCACATTTTAGAGGGTGCTGAAAATCTGTGATACATGTACATCATCGGTAAACCTGTGACGAAAGTTGTCGTGTCGTGTATTTTAGAGTGATTCGTATAACACTGACAACTGTAAATACAGTCAATTCATTTCCCCAGTGACAGATCAAGTATCAATATACCTACCTAGACAACTTTTATGCCTCAGTAAACTGTCCACATTGGGAGGTGATGTTAACTATAGGTTTAGATATTAATATATAATGTACGGAATGATGGTTGTACTGTTAGTTCCCCCATTGTATCTTGTATACAAACACTACAGTTTTGGTGTCAACCTTGTGTCAATTACTGACATTATCCTTAGTAACCTTAGTTAGGTAGTGCTTTGCTGATCTTAGCAATGGTAAAACTATCATTTACCATGGCGACAACTTTGCTATCTATGATTCTATAATTTTATACATTGTATCCTATATTGTCTCCTAATTATATGTATTCAATGCCATAGGCTCACAACAGACTATTGATTTATATTCGTCATACTAGTTATCTGGTCGTGTAATCAATTAGTTTCTTTTAAACCTGCACTTACTCAAATATGTAACTCTGTATATATTCTCATAAGGTAAACATGCACTCATCTTTAAGTGCCATTGTAAAATACTCAAGTACACAACATTGCCTCATCGGATATATGAAGGATAAACTCTTCTCAATAATGAGCTCCCCAAAGTATCAAAATATGCTTGCTTTCGCCACCTGGAATATAGAAGGTTACAGAAATCTAGATAACAAAGATGTTCTTGATAAAATTAAACTTTTTGACTTAATAGCACTTCAGGAAACCTGGTCAAATTCTCAAAACATTGAACAATTTAAATTACCAGGCTGCGAAGTAAAAGTAAAACATCGGTCTCAACACGCAAAAACTGGCAGGGGATCGGGTGGCATCATGTTCCTATTTAGAGAAAAATTCCTAGACGCTGTCACCCCGATGAAAACAAAATACCAGAACTCTCTATGGCTAAAACTCCATGGCTCAAAATTTGGCTGGACAGGTGATATTTTTGTGTGTGCAACATACATCCCCATGACTCGGATTATCTCGATTCTCAATTCATTGATCTTGAGGAAGAAATAGCCAACTACTCTGCCCAAGGAAATATTCTATTGCTAAAACGGAAAACGCAAAACGGTCCCTTACTAGATCACATAGTCAATGATCAGGACACGCACGTCCCTCTACCACCCAGCTACCCTATAGATGACTACATTAAACCCAGAAGGACAGAAGATAAACATAAAAATCAGAATGGACCCAAACTTATTGATCTCTGTATTGCATCCCAGCTCCGAATATGTAATTTGCTCAAACCAAATAATCGACAAATTTATCTATCTCAATGTACACAGACCAACCAGCACCACTGTCCACTGCATCGTAACTACCCTCATGAAATGTCACATACTAAAGAAGATTGAACCCCAAACAACTACGGTACCACTACCACCTCGTCCGAAAATCAATGAAGAAAACAAAACACAGTACCTCCTGGAACTCTTGGACACAAGCTCGGTCTCCAATATTCAGCAATTTGTAGACACCTCCTTTACACCTGACCAATCGAGCATTGACAACGCAGCTAATAAACTGGGAGAAATTCTTCTCAATGCAGCATTTAAGGTAAAACCACTCAAACTGGGACGTCCTTACAAACGTATGCCGGAAAATACAGAATGATTCATCAATTCTAAAACTTAAAAAAGATTTCAGTCACTTATCATACCTCCTATTAAAATTCCCAACAGACCCACACATTCGTGGTAGATTTTTTTCGATGAAATCTAAACTGAATAGATCAATTAAGAAACAACAGAGACAATACAAACAAGACTTATACAAACAACAACACGACACAAAAACTTTCTGGAAAATACTCGATGAAATTGTTGAAAAGAAAAAAGATCTCGAGTTATCGGACGAGATCATTAGCAAAATACAATTTAATCATTTTAAAGCACTGAACACACAAAATTGGAACGATGAACAGGAAATAAAATCATCAATCAATCAACTGAAAACCAATAAATCATCCGGACTAGACCAGATTACCAATGAATTATTAAAATATGACAAAGATGCAATAATTCCGGCACTAGTTAAACTCTTCAACACGATTCTGAATACTGGTATATATCCAACGCAATGGAACGAAGGCTGCATTACCCCAATCCACAAAAAGGTCCCCGAAGTATACCAGATAACTACAGGGGGATCACAATTCTTAGTTGCTTAGGAAAACTCTTTTCGTCAATCCTTAACAATCGTCTTACTGAACATCTAGATCATAACCAAATAATAAATGATAATCAGTCTGGCTTTCGAAAGAACCGTAGGACAGCTGATAACTTATTCATAATAAAAACACTAATACAAAATTATACCAGTAAGAAACAAAAGTTATTTCTTTGTTTTGTTGATCTCAAAAAAGCCTTTGACTCTGTGTGGCATGCAGGCATACTAGTAAAACTTCTCAAATATGGAGTCAATGGAAAATTCTATAACATGATCAAATCTATCTACCAGACAAACCAGACCAGCTTGAAAGTTGGCACAAACAGAACAATCTTTTCCCCATCAAACATAGGAGTAAAACAAGGAGACAACATTAGTCCAACTATTTTCAACCTATTTGTCAATGATTTGCACTTCCCATCAGCAACCTGCAAACCGGTAACACTTCAAACAAAACTAAATCATCTTTTATGGGCTGATGACCTAGTAATCATATCTGAATCTGCAGAAGGTCTCCAGGCTAGCCTGGATCACTTGGTCTCCTATTGTCATAAGTGGCATCTGTCAATCAACACCAAAAAAAAACAAAGTTATGATAATATGTAAGGGTGGATCGACCAACTACCCCTGAACTCTCCAGGAAACTTCACGCCAACACGTGATACCCTGTACAATAAAGCTTTAAAAGCAATGTCCATCTCCCATAACATACAACAAATTATTTGACACCTTAATCAAGCCAATCCTCCAATACAACTGCGAGATATGGGGATCAGAATATCTCTGCAAACTTAAACATGATGACCAACATTACTTCGATTTAATTGACCGGGAAAACTTCGAAAAAATACATACCAAGTTTTGCAAGCTAAACTTGAAAGTAAATAAACACAGCATAAATGTGGCTAGCAAACAAGAACTGGGACGACACTCCTTAGCAATCGATCTGAACACATCAATTATTAAGTATTGGCAGCGACTAGAATCTATATCTGACAACCCCCTTCTTTCGGATGCCTACATGTGTTCCAAGTCCCTCTCTATCCAAAGCGACTCTTGGTATAGCTATATTCCAGCCCTATCCAAACACTACAATCTCAATCTCGATAATACTACAGCCAGTGACACCAGTACATCTACACACGCCAAAACAAAAATGCTACATGTATACAACTCTTACACAATCCAAAAAATCAACTCCTTCGAAAAACTGCATTTTTACAAACTCCCAACTAACCAGGATTTACCAGCGTTTCAATCAACAGTTCGTAACTAAAACTACAGACAAGCGATCACAAAATTGAGAATCAGTGCCCATAATCTAGCCATAGAGAGGGGTAGAACAAAATCTATAGATCGCTCAGAAAGACTATGTCAGTTGTGCACCTTGAAAACTGTAGAAAACGAACAGCATTTTCTGTGCTCATGCCCAGCACTGTTCACCACTCGAGAAATCTTTTTCAGTAATCTATCGGCGAAAAATCCAGCATTTACACTCATGAGTTGCCTAGAAAAAACCTTATATATTCTCTCTTGTCCAGTAAATATATCAGTACTTGTAGGAAAATACATCCACCGCATGCTGGATAAAAGGTCCAAGCTGATGTCCAGATCCCTTGCCAAATAATTGCACACAGTATTAGTGACACTGCTTGTTCCCATTCAATTATACTCTGCTTGTCTAATCGATCCTACAGTTATATTTAGATAGATGGTCTTAATGTTTGTTATGTTTGTTCACATTGGTAATTTGTATTGTATATTCATGTTGGGAGTTATCTCCCCTTGATCGTTGTACTCCTACATTGATCGCAATAAAATCGTATCGTATCTGACAGAGTCGACCTTTTTTGGCTGTTTTGCCTCTGGCTTGCTTTCTTAAGTTGTGAACTATGGATGCCATCAATGTCTGCACTTGCAGAAGTACTCTTTCTTCTTTGAAGCAAGTAGTCGAGGAATGACCTCTCGTAGTATACGGGGCATCAAAAAGTCCATGGCGATAGCCTGTGGTGTGTATCTGTATGTTTGATGTAGTACAAGACAAGAGTTCTGCTTGGGTATGGAAAAAATTGCGTTGAAAATGTTCCTTCGGTAATTGCTGCTCTGTATCCTTTCGAATACCGACAGCGAACTTTAAAGAAACACTGGCATTTCACAGTGTTGCCAGGCAATACCGGTTTATATCCAATGTCCATTAAATCATTGGCGAATTCCTCTTCTTTTTCCTCCTTTCAATATTTGCTTGAGTTTTGACAGGAAATTTACAAACCTTACTATAGTCATTTGATTTGCACAGAGGCTTTGTCTTTATCCTCTCAACGCGATTCGGAATATCCTGTAAATTTTGTATACACGTTTTGTTAACACAACAAATATGAATTCCTTGTAGGAATAATGGTACGGACATTACCGATAGTTGACATTTGTAGTCGGAGATACAGATGAGCAGTTTACAGTTTATTGTAATTTCGCGGGCATTCGTAGTAAAAAAGTTTTTACAACTTCCGACGTCATGACCCCGGTTCCGACTCTTGATTCGTCGGCGTAAAAGTTCTATTCCATAAAAGTCGTTTTCATCGGAGCTAAGCTTAAACGTCACAGCCAATCAAATATCTCGTTACTTTCACCGTAGGAACGGCGACCTAAAAACATGGCGGCACAAACAGTCGACAAGTCGGTTTTGAGTGGCATAGCATCTCTTTCCCATCAAAATCGTCGTCATTGTAAGCCTGTCCACCATTTTTACGCATGGCAATAAAAGGAAGACCAAAGGGGAATGTAAATTTATTAGCTACTGTACATCTTTTTATGGTAGAATATCGCTGAAACAGGTTATCAAATGTTGGAAATGTATGCTGTTTGCACTTCTCGGAGGCGAATGCGGTTTCAATGGTTTGCTCGAATTCATGGGGTTTTTGGAGTCGAGACTTTAAAAAAGGATGGAATTTTAGGGTGTTATCAAAATGTGGATACATCTCTTACAGGATGTGTATCCACATTTTGTGGAAATATGTTTAAAGAGAATGAGTAGCCACATTTTGGACGCCCCTACTTGTATCCACAAAACCCCGCCAAATTACCGTTACGCCAAAATAAACAGTTGACTGTAAACCAAAGTCAAGTCGTCCTGTAATAAACACTGGATTGAACTATGAATTAAGGGATAATGACTTTAGCGTTTTTAATTTCCTGCTTTTGAAGGATAGTGCACACGTTGACTGACTGGACGATTTACATAAAATTAGGATTATTTAAATATCAATATGTTGCATACCACGTGCAACAGTTTAACCAGAAAAAGTTGGAGAAAAAATGTTTTATTCATTTTTATACCCGCCATGTGAAACTGTTGTTGTCCCACAGTGAAACATGTTCTTATTGACTGTATAGATTTTGAGATTGTAAGAGATTCTTTTCATCGAGCAGCTACTATAGAAGATCTTTTTAGTCCAGTGAAAGAAGACTATTTCAGGTTGAGAGAAATTGGTTTATTATATAAGTTTTAATGTGTGTGTGTTTTAATGTGTTGGATTACTAAGCTATTAACTTGAATACTTAGAATTTTGTTTAAACGCTTTTTAGCTGAAATATTGCTGAACGCGATGTTAAACCTTAATTCTCTCTCTCTCTCTCCTGTTGTATAAGTTTTAACGTTAGATTATTAATAGACCTAGTAGTTCTCTACCCACTAGAGGAGAAGAGAACTACAAGGTCTAGATTACTAAGTTATTAACTTGAATACTTATAATTTTGTCGCTATATAGCTGAAATATTGCTGAACGCGACGTTAAATCTTAATTCTCTCTATACCTAAGATTTGGTTGTCCGAAACAAATTTAGTTGTCCAGGGTGGGCAGCCAGTTTATGAAATTTTATTGTCAGAAAAAACAATTCAGTTGCTCAGGTAATTATCAATTTATCTTGTGTTATGCAATATAGCTAGGAATTAATGATAATAAAAACAATTAGAATACAAAATAATGGCTCGAGTAGTTGTTCATTTCTTATTTCCAGAGAACAAAATCACAAGTTGTTCAAAACTAGCACCTTGTTGATTGACGAATATTTCGAGTCACTATATCATTGTTTATTAATTGACTGTGTATGTTATTACCCGAATACAGTGTAAAACGGCCTGTCCATACGTCATGTCGAACCCGACTTGTATTGGCCGAGTTGTATTGGCCGAGTTGAAAGCTGTATTGGCCGGGTTGAATGTTGTATTGGCCGAGGTCAACGAGTGCAGCCGTAACTAGCAGTAAGGACCGACGACTGGAGAAACAGACAACAGCAGTGTTGTTTGTTCAGCGCGATGGCGAGCACAGAGCGTGTTATTCAAAGGTTTGTGGGTGGAATTTTAGAGCTTGAGGAGATATGTGCAGACGATTTAAAACGATTTAAACCTGTTACAGATCAAGAAACGGATGCTGCCACTCAAGCTCGGAAAAACAAGAACATGGCCAGTAAATGTCAATTAATAAAAATATTATGAATCGATTGTTTTCGTATAACCTTAGTATTGACCTTCGGGTCGCCGTATTGGCCCTCGGCCTGCGGCCTTGGGCCAATACGGCGACCCTCAGGTCAATACGAAGCCAATACGAAAACAATCGATTAATAACATATATAGTTATATGACTAGAACTTAGATCATTATTGCACTTGCAATTTCGCCTCTGTTATTTTGAGTATTTCTGGGGTTTAAAAGTGGTATCATTCCAGATTTATTGTGTAGTATTTTTCGTGAACGTTTTTGGCATCTGTGCATGGGGAAATTTTGAGCTGATTCGTCAGATTTTCGCTTTCGCGGTTTTCCTTTTTTTGTTTTATACTAAATCTTTGCTCCACCATCCCACCATCACCACTTTCAGCAGCGGGTAGCAGGCTCTATTTTGGGGAGAAAACAGACTTGTTTTATCGATGATTTGATGTATCGATGGCCACCACGGTTTCCACCCAATCGGGTCCCGATTCCGTCTCTAAACGTATAGATGATGTATACCAACTTGCATATTGAATAGTATCAGAGATATGTATCATTAAAGATGGCCACCAAATAACAATAGTAATGTGCCAGCTTATATATTTTTACTGGTCATGCTTCTTTCACATACATAACGCATGGAAAATTGGAATGTCAGAGCAAGTATGCGACTACAGACCTACAAGATCTAACTAATTATCCTTGCGTGAATGCATATGTATTCAGAGAGAAGAATGTTGTTACCATAGAAAAATGTTTTAGATTACAAGAGTTTTCGACTTTGCTTCCAGAAAAAAACAGGGACAACAATCGATAGAGATAATCCGGCACCCTTGGAGACGAGATATTTATCGGTTATCAAGAAACGGACACGAATGACTGGATTTGAGCCCTAAGACGACAATACATCTAGGTCAAAACTGGATGAGGGGTAAAAATGGATGTACTTAGGATACCCATAGTTCAAAATTTTGCTCCACAGGGTATATCAAAGATGTGGCTGATTTTCTCATTTTCATTCATTTTGATTGACGTTCCTAATTACTGGGCTTCTGATCAAATATCAAGGCTCTAGCTCTATAACTTATTGAGATATTTCATTCACAACAATTTTGGATGGACAGCATTTCAATAGTCCCTCCCACTTAGGCGGTGGTGGGGATGAAAATGACCGGGTAAAATGATAACTAGATTACCGTGTTTACAGAAAATCAGAAAAACGCCAGGGAAGAGAGAGGGGTGGCCTTTGAGATTCTTCGTGCACATCTTCGTCTCTCTAATGCCTTTCTTGTCGTGATGGAACTTCTGTCTCTCACGCTTCACTGGAAGATTTGGAAAATAACTGTACGAAGACAAATTTTCGTTTTCTGCACTGACGTACTTGGCTGAAGGACTGCTGATTGGTTCTGAGGATAAGATATAGTACTGGCCTGACGATTTCTGGAACAGTGCTGCATAGGCGTAAGTAATGACTCATTTGGGACAGGCAAAACCCAGTGCACATAGCTCTGTCCTGGGTATTTCCTCACCTGTACATGAGCATATGTTTCTAAGTTCTTTCACTGCTTCAGGAAATGGAATAAATTATTTCTCAATATTATCCGTAGCCAACAGGGTGAAAATATCATTCAACTCTTTTTTTGTTCTGCTTCACTGTTAATTTCACAGTATGAAAACAGGGGAAGAAGGGTTGCCTCTTCATAGCTTCAAACAACTGCTGGCGTTTAAATGATGATTGGGGCTTCTTGATGAAAATCTGTAGATTCTTCCTCACCGTATCATCTCTGATACAGGGGTTCACATAAACAGAGGTTGCAATACCACACAGATCCTTTTATGACTGGCAGTAGATACTTCGGACTCCTGTGATGTGTCTTTGCAACATCGAACAGGAATGGATAGCTCTTCTGAATAACAGACATCAATGCGATGTAGCTATTTAAATCTAGAGTGGCACAGATGAGTAAAATCTTTGATATATGAAATAACTGGGGCCCTTGAAGCCAAAAACTTGAGGAAACAAGTGAATTCATCTGGAGATTTCGACAGGAAATTGTTCTTAAGAAGAAAATGAAAGAATTTGTGAAGGCATGGTCTGCATGCCAGAACATTTTCTTTCAAAGTATGAAATTCGGACTCTGTTATTCCTTTTGCAACATATTTCATCATAAGCTCTCGATCTTCACGCGAGGAGAGGAAAAGATGCTGACTAAAGCTGAAAGTTGACAAATAAAAAGATAAAAAATACCTGACATGAGAATACATCGGGCCTTCATGAAATGGGAACACTCTAAAGGACAGGAGACCAACTGAAATGTCAAATCACATTGAAACCATTCCAAATGACTGAAATCCTGAGTTGAACAACAATGAAAGGCTTTTAATATTTTTGGAAGAAAAATCTGATAGATATTCAGTGTTTTTAAGATTGTAAGAGATGCTTTTTATCGAGCGACTACTTTGGAAGATCTTTTTAGTCGGGTGAGGGAGAATTGCATCTTGGGGTATTTGAGAGAAATCGGGCTGTTACATAAATTTTAATGTGTGTATATTTTAATGCGTTGGATTACTAAGTTAGTGACTTGAGTACTTAGGATTTTGTTTGATCGTCGCTATATAGCTGATATATTGCTGAACGCGACATTAAACCTTAACTCTCTCTCTCTCTCTCTCTCTCTCTATGCATCGTCTAAATTCTTGATTTGTGAGTACTCTAACATTTCAGAAAATGAAACAGTACAATGTACAAGAATGTCAATTCCTGATTGAAACAAAAGTATTGTCAAAGAAAGAAATAATAACCTGTTGAATGGTGGAAGATATTCCTGCTCCTCTAGATGATCCATTTGAAAAAACCAAGGCCAAATGTCCACAGATTATAGTGTCTGGCTCGTATCATAGTCTATATCCAGGAGATCTAAAAAAACTGGCAAACATCTATGCAAATATTAGCTTGGCTAGGTAGAAAAGTACACTTAATCTAGTAGAAATACATGTAGATTTATTCCACATATACCTATATTTGTGTGCGAATGAAAGAGTGATAGAATATGATGTTCACAGTGTTCGAATCTGAAATGTTCATGTATGGCTTTTCTCTGGGCTGGTGACAGCAAAGATAGCATAAATACAATGTAGACAGTGCAAGTGTCAGTTCAGACTTGTAAGGCAATCGGTTGACTCCGGCCTTTTATATGTGGCGTAGACAAAACGTGAAATCTATATTATTATAGCTGTATATTATTCTTTTTTCCTTTTTGAGAGCCAATATTTCAATAGGATTTGGCATCCTTACCTGAATCAATGTCGGTAGTGCTAGTGGTGCTCTCCAGTAAATTATCGTATTGTTTGGCAGCCAGATGTCCGCTATTTTATAAGTGTCGCATAACGCTGTGTTTTGTTATGAAGCTGGTACCGTTGATGTACCTTTGCAAATCTTTCTTAATTTGTCCTTTAAATCTGGAGTCATTAATAATTTTGTGCTTAATAGCACAAAGTGATCTGGAGTCATTAATAATTTTGTGCTTAGCAAAAGTGCTCACCAGATACTCTTAACTTTGCCATCCTATGGAGGATCAGGATGGCAACTGATAGCCCCGCCGTTATTCCATTTTTCAAACGTAGATGGGTTTACGGTTTGGTGTTTGAAATTCGCCATTTTTCCTGATATCGTTCGAATGTAACGGCGAACGAGATTGACTAAATTTGGCTGCCGACATTAACGAGGGCTAATCAAAATAAAATAAATCAAAATCAGGCAGCCTCAATGTTTATCCAATATTGTTTGATCGCCGATTAACTTTCTTATCGCATATATGTTTTTTGAAATCTGGAGTCATTAACAATTTTGTGCCTAGCACAAAGTGCGCACCAGATGCTCTTAACTTTGCCATCCTATGGAGGATCAGTATGGCAACTGATAGCCCCGCCGTTATTCCATTTTTCAAACGTAGATAGGTTTTCGGTTTGTTGTTTAAAATCCGCCATTTTCCTGGTGTCCTTTGAATGTAACAGCGAACGTGCTTGCTAAACTTAGCTGCCGACATTAACGAGGGCCAATCAAAATAAACTGCATGTATGTTCAGTCAGCCTCAATATTGTTTGATTACCAATTAACTTTCTTATCGCATATATTATGTTCTTTTTTTCGTCGCGGCTGAAATATTGCTGAACGCGACGTTAAACCTTAATTCTCTCTCCCTCTTATCCACCAGCAGAATCCAGGCGTAAACGGGATTACAAGCGTCTGGTCCGTCATTCATAATTCAGCCGTCGTCCATTAGAGAATATCCGCGTGCATAATCCAAAGACCTATTCCATATAACAGTATTAGCACCAAATTCAAAAAGACAATCATAGTATACATGAACATGGGCTTGTTTCCTGCAAGAGAGAAGCGGTCAACAGTTTTTAATGATGCCGGCAAGACATCATGATGTTTCAAAAATATCAAATCCGTATCGCTGATCAGTATTCTTAATCCATAATATTCGTTGTAAAGTCGTCATCTAAAGAATGATGTATCTCAGTCACACTTTGATTGTGACTGTTCATGTGAGTACCATGAGGATCTTCAAGTACGTGGGTTCATACGGCCCCTAGCCCTGGGTTAAGCGGAATTAGACACAAGTTACGAAACGTAACGCCATAAATCTTGCACGCTACGCTCGTATTTTGCTATCAGCATGCGATATGTATCGCCAAATTTGAGAAACTTTGAGTGGAGGCGCTTGGTGGTGTAGCCCTGTTTTATAAGTTTCTGCAACAATGTTTTGTGACGTTGATTAAAATCGTTACATTTAACACAGGATCTAGCAAATGCTACTAGGCGTGATATGTATACGTCATATGCAAGTCCCACTGGAATATTACTGTCCAGAAAGGGATAGTTTTGTCATACAGTCGACGAGAGAGAAGGCCCGCTTCATTTTTATAGAGATATAGGTCTAAATATGATGTGCCTGTAGTAGGGTTATCTGTAGTTTCCTTCAAATCCAGTGAAGGTGGATATATATCATTCACTGCGTTATATATATAGCGATTATCCACAGCGAGAAGATCGTCTATATAGCGTTTGGTGAATGAGAACGAACGGGCTTTCAATGGATCGGTTTTTGAAAGCGCCTGCAGATAGGCATATTCATAAGAGAACAGATATAGGTCAGCCAACATGGGTGTACAATTAGTACCCATTGGAATACCTATATGCTGCTGATATGTTGTGTTGCCAATTTTCACATAGATATTATTAATGAGAAATTCAAGCAACTCTATAAACAAAGAAACATCCCATGAATGATATCTCTTGTATGTAGTAGAGCTATTTGAGACTCCGCCGAGGAACATGCACTAAGGATTCTCGGATATGTCTTACCATTTTCTTCTTTTGTTGTGCTCTTGTTGAAGTTAGGATGTGCAGGGCCCAGGCCTAGAGGACAACTTGCCCACCAGCAAAATCCAGGCGTCCACGGGTTTACTGTTAGAGATTAGGTGCCTCGAATCTATCTTACCATTTTCTTCCTTTGTTGCGCTCATGATGAAGTTAGGATGTGCAAGGGCCCGGCCTCGGGGACAACATGTCGTCCAGCAGAATCCAGGCGTACACGGATTTACTATTGGAATTACAAGCGTCTAGTCCGTCATTCATAATCCAGCCGTCGTCCATTAGAGAATATCCGCGTCCATAATCCAAAGACCTATTCCATTTTCCATATAACAGTATTAGCACCAAATTCAAAAAGACAATCATAGTATACATAAACATAGGCTTGTTTCCTGCAAGAGAGAAGCGGTCAACAGTTTTCAATGATGCCGGGAAGACATCACGATGTTCCAAAAATATCAAATCCGTATCGCTGATCAGTATTCTTAAACCATAATATTCGTTATAGAGTCGTCATCTAAAAAATGATGTATCTCAGTGACGCTTTGATTGTGACTGTTCATATGATTACCATGAGGATCTTGAAGTTCATGGGTTCATACGGCCCCTAGCCCCGGGTTAAGCAGAATTAGACACAAGGTACGAAACGTAGCGCCATAGATCTTGCACGCTACGTTCGTATTTTGCTATCAGCATGCGATATGTATCGCCAAATTTGAGAAACTTTGAGTGTAGGCGCTTGGTGGAATAGCCCTGTTTTTTAAGTTTCTGCACCAATGTTTTGTGACGTTGATTAAAATCGTCACATTTAACACAGGATCTAGCAAATGCTACTAAGCGAGATATGTATACGCCATATGCAGGTCCCACCGGAATATTACTGTCCAGAAAGGGATAGTTTACGATGTCGAAATTGTAATCATCTCTTTTGTCATAAAGTCGACGAGAGAGAATGCCCGCTTCATTTTTATAGAGATATAGATCTAAATATGATGTGCCTGTAGGGCTATCTGTAGTTTCCTTCAAATCCAGTGAAGGTGGATATATATCCTTCACTGCGTCATTTATATAGCGATTATCCACAGCGAGAAGATCGTCTATAAAGCGTTTGGTGAATGAGAAGGAACGGGCTTTGAATGGATCGGTTTTTGAAAGCGCCTGCATATAGTCATATTCATAAGAGAACAGATACAGGTCAGCCAACAGGGGTGCACAATTAGTACCCATTGGAATACCTATATGCTGCTGATATATTGTGTTGCCAAATTTCACATAGATATTTTTAATAAGAAATTCAAGCAACTCTATAAACAAAGAAACATCCCATGAATGATATCTCTTGTATGTAGTAGAGCTAAAGAATACTTTATGGCTTCTGACATTAATATATCTACGATCAGTTTTCTTGAACACAGATACTATTAATGAACTTGGACGGTCAATATTGTCCTGATGAGGGATTGTAGTATAGAGAGTCGAGAAATCCCATGTGGATACATGTCTGTACGGTATGTGACCTTTAGCATCAAGTTCTTCCGTAAGACATTCTGAGTTTTTGAATATCCACATACATTCAACGCCAGAGTTCTTAGAAATAATGGCGCAATACCTTTCCCGAAATGCTTTTACCTCCTGACCTGAAGGGCCCTCGTCAATAGGGTTGAAAGAAGCTTGGTGGTGCAGCTTCTAGAACCAGCTATGAATCTAGATTTGTATGGTGATTTATGCATTTTGGGTGTCCAGTATAGTTTTGGTATGTCGTTATGATTGGTTGGAAGACAAATACCTCTTTCCCTGAGAAACTTTTTGTGATTGTTAAATAAATCTTCCAGAGTAAATGCAGTTTGGGAGTAAGTAGACGTATTTGATGAAGATATGTCTACACTCAATTCTTTAACCAGCACCTGGTAATAGTAATATTTACATATGAATATTATATTATTCAGAGCTTTGTCTGCTGGGACTATGACGAATTTACTCTGGAGATTTGCTAGAACTTCTTGCGAATTGAGGTTTCTCAGTACTTGTTTTGCTTGGGGAAGAGTACTTCTGTCAATATGGCGGATTGTTTCAACGACCTTGCTCTTGGTGAGGTCCAGCCAATCAGCGAGTACTGTAGGTTCAACTTTTTCTCGCTTAGACCAATCGGCCGAGGAACCTGCACCTAGGTTCCGCGGATCTGTCTTACCATATTTTTCTTTTGTTTTGCTCATGATGAAGTTAGGGTGTGCAGGGGCCCGGCCTAGGGGACAACTTGTCCACCAGCAGAATCCAGGCGTCCACGGGTTTACTATTAGAGATTATGTTCCTCGGATATATCTTACCATTTTCTTCTTTTGTTGTGCTCATGATGAAGTTAGGATATGCAGGCGCCCGGCCTCGGTGACAGCTTGTCCACAAGCGGACCCAAGCATACACGGGTATACTATTAGAGACTCGTCCGCGTGCCCTCGGATTTGACTTATCATTTCCTTTTTCTTGTGCTCACGATACAGTTTGGATTCGAATGTGTTATTATTGTGTATATATGTGAAGAGTTCACTGTTATGTAACCAGTTGATTAGTTCTAATGGTGTTATGAACCATTTGATTAGATCTAGATTACATGTTCTTGTACATGTTGTTCAAATTCCCATTATAATCTATGTCAATCGTTCGATGGCGAGAAACGAAAAGTCCATTAGTTCCGGTGAGAGTCTTGTCTATAAAATGGATATTTAGGTGTATGAAATGAGCTATTGGGAACGATTCACTGGAGATATCTTAGAGGAGTACAATTTATACTGTTCGTCGCTGTATAGATGAGAAGTTGCTGAACGCGACATTAATTCCAACAGTCTCTCTCTCTTCCTAATTATTTTCACTCTCCAACAGGGTATATTTTCGTACACCCAACAGAGTCGTCTTGACAAGAATTTTTTTTTTTATCAGAGGATATAAAAAAAGGGTGCATTGCAAATTTGCATGTCGACGGGGAAAAACAGGGACGGTTTTTTCCACGACTTCTCGGAAAAAGTGGGTCAGCTGTGAAAGCGATGATGATTGGGGCTTCTTCATGAAAATCTGTAGATTCTTTCTCACCGTTTCATCTCTGATACAGGGTTTCACATAAACACAGGTTGCAATACCGCACAGATCCTT
Source organism: Hanleya hanleyi (assembly GCA_036873755.1). Lineage (NCBI taxonomy): Eukaryota > Metazoa > Mollusca > Polyplacophora > Lepidopleurida > Hanleyidae > Hanleya > Hanleya hanleyi. The sequence continues at coordinate 49,064 of JAVTVY010032978.1, forward strand.
TATGACTGGCAGAAGATACTTCGGACCCCTGTGATGTGTCTTTGCAACATCGAACAGGAATGGATAGCTCTTCTCAATAACAGACATCAATGCGATCTTGCTAGTCAAATCTAGAGTCGTAAAGATGAGTAAAATCTTTGATATATGAAATAACTGGGGGCCTTGAAGCCAAAAACTGGAGGAAATAAGTGAATTCAACAGGAAATTGTTCTTAAGAAGAAAATGAAAGAATTTGTGAAGCCATGCTCTGCATGCCAGAACATTTCCTTTCAAAGTATGAAATTGGAAATCTGTTATTCCTTTTGCAGCATATTTCATCATAAGCTCTCGATCTTCACGTGAGGAAAGGAAAAGACGCTGGCTAAAGCTGAAAGTTGACAAATAAAAAGATAAAAAATACCTGGCATGTTAAATGGGAACACTCTAAAGGACAGGAGACCAACTGAAATGTCAAAACCATTCCGAATGACTGAAGCCCTGAGTTGAACAACAATACCAGGCTTTTAATAGTTTTGAAAGAAAAATTTGATAGATATTCAGTGTTCAAACTATGCATCGTCTAAATTCTTGAATTGTCAGAAGATGAAACAGAGTGCAATGTACAAGAATATCAATTCCAGATTGAAACAAATGTATTACCAAAGAAATAAATAATAACCTGCTGAATGGTGGAAGATATTCCTGCAGCTCTAGTTGATCCATTTGATAACCAAGGCCAAATGTTCGACGGAAAACCTGGCTTGTACCATCACAGATGAAAAGTGTCTGGCTCGTCACCACACTGGGGACATGTAAACCCAGTATCATAGTCTATATCCAGATGATCTAAAAAAAACTGACAAACATATATGCAAATATTAGCTTGGCTAAGTGGAAAAGTACACTTAATCTAGTAAAAATACATGCAGATTTATTCCACATATACCTATATTGTGTGCGAATGAAAGAGTGATAGAATGTGATGTTCACAGAGTTCGAATCTGAAATGTTCATGTATGGCTTTACTCTGGGCTGGTGACAACAAAGATAGCATAAACACGATGTAGACAGTTCAAGTGTCAGTTCAAACTGGTAAGACTCGATCGACTCCGGCCTTTTGTATGTGACGTAGGCAAAACGTGAAATCTATATTATTATAGCTGTATATTATTCTTTTTTCCTTTTCGAGAGCCAAATATTTCAATAGGATCCTTACCTGAATCAGTGTCGGTAGTGAGAGTAGTTTTCTTTGAATTGAATTTTCTTTGATAGTCGCAATATAGCTGAAATATTGCTGAACGCGACGTTAAACGTTAATTCTCTCTTATCCACCAGCAGATTTCAGGCGTAAACGGGATTACTATTTGAGACTCGGTCGAGGAGCATGAACTAAGGTTCCTCGGATCTGTCTTAACCATTTTCTTCTTTTGTTGTGCTCATGATGAATTTAGGATGTGCAGGGGCACGCCATCGGGGACAAATTGTCCACCAGCGGAATCCAGGCGTACACGGGTTTACTGTTAGAAAATCGGCCGAGGAACCTGCACCAAAGCTTCGCGGATCTGTCTTATCATATTTTTCTTCTGTTGTGCTCATGATGAAGTTATGATGTGCAGTGGCCCGGCCTAGGGGCCACCAGCGGATCCAAGCATACACGGGTTTACTATTAGAGACTCGGCCGAGTGCCCTCGGATTTGTTATACCATTTTCTTCTTTTGGTGTGCTCACGATAAAGTTAGGATGTGAATGTGTTATTATTGTGTATATATGTGAAGAGTTCACTCTTATGAAACCAGTTGATTAGTTCTAATTGTTATGTAATCGTTAAATTAGATCTAGGTTACATGTTCTTGTACATGTAAATGTTGTTCAAATGCCCAGTATCACCTATGTGAATCGTTCGGTGGTGAAAAACGAAAAGTCCGGTTAGAGTCTTGTCTATATAACGGATATTTAGGCGTATGAAATGATCTATTGTGAATGATTCACTGGAGATATTATCTGAGGGCAGTACAATTTATGCTGTTCGTCTCTCTATAGATGAGAAGTTGCTGAACGCGACATTAATTAAGGCTTGCGCTATGCGTGCAGCCTTATTGGATTGGCTTGAGCCTATAGCGGTCAAAATCGCTTTGTCATGACGATTGCAAAAAACAAAGAGTTGGGCCAAATGTGGAGAAGATCTTGAACTGGAAACTCGTTATAATTGGATGGTGATTGGAACTAACGAAAGTGCGTTTTTCTTCATCAAAATACACCCTGTTCACACCGATTTGGAGATAATGGCGGCCCAACAAAAACAATCTCGAAACAACGAGATCTCGCGGTAGTATATCAAAATTAAAATCAACTCCCAGGATGCTTAACCTGTCCCTCCATATTTAATGGATTGAAATCGATGCCTTGGGCTTGACAACGCTGTGAACAGAAACTGAAAGAAATGAACTTTGGCGGAATTAAAGTCCAAATCGTCGGGATTGCGAATTTCATCACCTCAACTCAAGCTACCTATCTCTTCATAATATCCACGAATAATATAAAGCGAATCTTGATAGTTATTTGCTGAACATAGTATTCACGGAAGAGTCTGTCACGATGTGTTTTAATTCATGTTGTTGTTGTAATGTAAGTCGTCAAAACATCGTTCACTCTTGTACCTCGACGGGAGATGACATTTCTGCCCCTACATATCCTGATATTTCAGGGGTCTCATCAATTGAAATGTACTAGCATGTCAGTGAATTTCGGGATATAAAAATGCATTTGATCAGGAAAATAATACATAGTAATTGCGTAACGGTAATTCGGTGGGTTTTTCTGGATACTTTCTCTATAAGAGAGGCATCCACATTTTTTCATCCACATTAAAAACCCCCATAAATTATTAAATGTGGATACTACTGTATAAATTACAATGTATTTTAAAGCCAGGGCAAATAAAATGTGGATATTATTGATGGGAAGGAGATGCTATATTGAGAAAGCAAACGTGTTTTACGGCCGGGCTCCTTGCTTGTGGATACAATCACTATATTGTAGAGGCATCCGCATTTGTATCCACATTTAAGAAAGCGTGAATTATTGAATGTGGGTACTTCTTTAATTTATCAGTGTAATAAAGCCTGGACAAATAAAATGGGCCATTTTTGCTACAACGACAACGAACCGTGTATCGGGCTTGGCTTCACGGGGCTGCTAGATGTAGCAGCCGATGTAACAAGCGTTCTGATTGGCTAAATTTTTGTAATGACTTTCATCAGCTCAAGGTCCCATGGTATCATTCAATTCAAATGGGTTGATTCATGTGCAGTTGGGTGTGAACAAAACCTCTTACATAACAACGTAATGAGACAAAAATGTAGACCTGTGTTATTTTCAGAGATCTATTATCTCATTCCAAGATCAACAATGAATTGCTTCACTTGTATAGTAAATGTCAGTGTAAAGTGACACTAGAATTTAAATTCAAACTTCCAGGCATTATAGTCTTGTTGAAAAATTTAACAAGATTATTAAACATCTGTTAGTAGTGCTGAATATGTGTAAATCTTTCAATTCAGCCTCCCATGAAACACCTCAAACTTATCAATAATTCCACCAATAATGCAGTTTTGTCCACAGATTTAACATCAATAAAACTATGTTGAAGTCTTCCACATTTTATGTTTCAAAATTTCAAGAGGTGAAACTCTGATTCGACACCTACATACTCTGGCCTACGTTTTCATTAACTACTTGTACACAATTGGCGATTTTGTGACGAGGACGTTGGGGCCTACTTTCTCTTCAACAGAGTAGTATTCAGATATCAGGTTCAGAAGCATGTCAAACATGTTAATGCTCTTATTGTTTCATCTAGGTGTGCACCTAGCTGGGCTTTGGTGCATCCATGCGTGGTTTTGAAAGGATTTTTTTTGTGTTTCCCCATAATCCTTCAGTTCCATTGGTATGGGCACCAGTAACAGGATCCACAAAGTTTTCACTGTGGTTGACAGTGAGGTGGTTATACTCCTCTTTGGCAAACAGTGGTAGCTTGTCCACTCGTCACTTAAGATGGCTGTACCTGGTATGATATGGGCTATTAATGTGGAGAAGGAGCTCAGCCTTTGTTCGACGTTTTACTACAAACAGGGCTGCCTGTTGTGTCTCCGTCTCCCTCTTGCAGAGGTACTCTTTCTTCTTTGAAGCAAGTAGTCGAGGAATTGCCTCGCTTGGTATACGTGGCATCAAAAAGTCCATGGCGATAGCCTGTGGTGTATACGTGTATGTTTGATGTAGCACAAGACAAGAGTTCTGCTTGGGCATGAAAAACTTGCGTTGAAAATGTTCCTTCGGTAATTGCTTCTCTGTATCATTTCGAATAACCGATAGTGTACTTTAAAGAAACACTGGCATTTTACATTGTTGCCAGGGAATTCTGGTTTGTATCCAATGTCCATTAAATCATTGGCGAAGTCCTCTTCTTTTTCCTCTAAATTTTCAATATTTTCTTTAGTTTTGACAGGGAATTTACAAATCTTACAATAGTCATTTGATTTGCAAAGAGCCTTTGTCTTTATCCTCTCAACACGATTTTGAATGTCCTGTAAATTTTGTATACATGTCTTGTTAACTCAACAATTTTGAATTCCTTGTAGGAATAATGGTACCGACATTACCGATAGTTGACATTTGTAATCGGAGATACAGATGAGCAGACACAGTTTATTGTAATTTCGCGGGCATTCGTAGTAAAAACTTTTTTACGACTTCCGACGTCATGACCTCGGTTCCGAATCTTGTTTCGTCGGCGTAAAAAGTTCTATTTCATAAAAGTCGTTTTGGGCGAAGCTAAGCTAAGACGTCACAGCCAATCAAATATCTCGTTACTTTCACAGTGGGAACGGCGACCTAAAAACATGGCGGCACCCACAGTCGACAAGTCGGTTTTGAGAGACATATCATCTCTTTCCCATCAAGATCGTCGTCATTGTAAGCCTGTCCACCATTTTTACGCATGTCAATAAAAGGAAGACTAAAGGGGAATGTAAGTTTATTAGCTACAGTACATTTTTTATGGTAGAATATCCCTGAAACAGGTTGTCAAATGTCGGGTATGTGTGCTCTTTGCACTTCTTGGGGGCGAATGCGGTTTCAATGGTTTACTCGAATCCAGGGGTTTTTTGGAGCCGAGACTTTAGGCTTTTGGACGCCCCGACTTGTATCCACAAAAACCCGCCAAATTAAACAGTTGACTGTATACCAAAGTCAAGACGTCCTGTAGTAAACACTGATTTGAACTATGAATTAAGGGATATGAACCCATGGGTTCTCGACTCTCTATACTACAATCCCTCATCAGGACCTTATTGACCGTATAAGTTCATTAATAGTATCTGTGTTCAAGAAAAGTGATCGTAGATATATTAATGTCGGAAGCCATAAAGCATTCTTTAGCTCGACTACATACAAGAGATATCATTCATGGGATATTTCATTGTTTATAGAGTTGCTTGAATTTCTCATTAAAAATATCTATGTGAAATTTGGCAACACAATATATCAGCAGCATATAGGTATTCCAATGGGTACTAATTGTGCACCCCTGTTGGCTGACCTGTATCTGTTCTCTTATGAATATGACTATATGCAGGCGCTTTCAAAAACCGATCCATTCAAAGCCCGTTCCTTCTCATTCACCAAACGCTATATAGACGATCTTCTCGCTGTGGATAATCGCTATATAAATGACGCAGTGAAGGATATATATCCACCTTCACTGGATTTGAAGGAAACTACAGATAGCCCTACAGGCACATCTTATTTAGATCTCTATCTCTATAAAAATGAAGCGGGCATTCTCTCTCGTCGACTTTATGACAAAAGAGATGATTACAATTTCGACATCGTAAACTATCCCTTTCTGGATAGTAATATTCCAGTGGGACCTGCATATGGCGTATACATATCTCGCTTAGTAGTATTTGCTAGATCCTGTGTTAAATGTGATGATTTTAATCAACGTCACAAAACATTGTTGCAGAAACTTATAAAACAGGGCTATTCTACCAAGCGCCTCCACTCAAAGTTTCTCAAATTTGGCGATACATATCGCATGCTGATAGCAAAATACGAACGTAGCGTGCAAGATCTATGGGCTACGTTTCGTAACATGTGTCTAATTCCGCTTAACCCGGGGCTAGGGGCCGTATGAGCCCATGTACTTCAAGATCCTCATGGTACTTCATATGAACAGTCACAATCAAAGCGTGACTGAGGTACATCATTTTTAGATGACGACTCTATAACGAATATTATGGATTAAGAATACTGATCAGCGATACGGATTTGATATTTTGGAACATCATGATGTCTTGCCGGCATCATTGAAAACTGTTGACCGCTTCTCTCTTGCAGGAAACAAGCCTATGTTTATGTATACTTTTGTCTTTTGAATTTGGTGCTAATACTGTTATATGGAAATGGAATAGGTCTTTGGATTATGGACGCGGATATTCTCTAATGGACGACGGCTGGATTATGAATGACGGACTAGACGCTTGTAATTCAAGATCCTCATGTTACTTATATGAACAAACACAATCAAAGCGTGACTGAGATACATCATTCTTTAGATGACGACTTTACAACGAATATTATGGATTAAGAATACTGATCAGCGATACGGATTTGATATTTTTGGAACATCATGATGTCTTGCCGGCATCATTGAAAACTGTTGACCGCTTCTCTCTTGCAGGAAACAAGTCTATGTTTATGTATACTATTATTGTCTTTTTGAATTTGGTGCTAATACTGTGATATGGAATATGGAATAGGTCTTTGGATTATGGACGCGGATATTCTCTAATGGACGACGGCTGAATTATAAATGACGGACCAGACGCTTGTAATTTAGTGTTTTTAATTTTCTGCTTTTGAAGGATTATGGGGAAACTGACCGGACGATTTACATTAAATTATAATACTTAAATATAAATATGTTGCATACCACGTGTAACAAATTAACCAGAAAAACTTGGAGAAAAAATGTTTTATTCATTTTTATATCCGCCAGTGTGAAACTGTTAATAACCAGGAAAACTTGGAGAAAAAATGATTTATTCATTTTTATATCCGCCAGTGTGAAACTGTTGCAACTTGGTGTCACTGTTGAAAGTGTTTTAATGATTTGAAAGTAGCAGATCACAGCAACCTGAAACTGCAGGTTACACTTGTGTGATAATATGCAAAACCGATTACTATTTCAATAAAGAAGATTCTTAAAAACATTTGTGAACTTTGTCAATGATACAAAAGATCCTATTTTTGGTCAAGAATACATTGCACAGGGTGCTCGAATCGTATGACAAAACTTTCCTCAATTTGGAACTGCAGCAATACATTCATTATGTTTTCCCTCTATAATTGTTCCCCGAAGGGCTAAAGGGGAATATAGTATTGGGTTATAGTATTGGGGTGCGTCCGTGCGACGGATAATAACTTCCGAAAAACTGAACTGATTCTTTTCTTTGATATGTGAGGAGATCACCTCAAGATCTCTCTAGGGCTTGTTTTTAACGGTGATCCACATGTAGGTGGTGCCACCTTGAGGTCAAGTTAAAATTCCATTTCTGGACAGTAACTTTTGAAAACCTGAACAGATTCTTTCCAAATTTGGTATGTGGATAACTTGCCACAGGATCTCACTCGAGATTGTTTTCCATGCTGGGTACTGAATGTTAAGGTTCCAAGCCAAATTAGTAGTTTCAACGTCGGGGGACTTCAAACGCTCCGGTTTTCATTAAAATTTTCTCTCAAACCACCAAATTAATTATTGGAATAAATTATTAAATTATTGTACTTTGTACATTTCATCCTGTTATGACTGACTAAGGTAAATAAAGCATTACACATAACACAACACTATGTATTTCTACAGATCACAGTCAAACATCAAAGCCATAAAATGTACACAGATAACGGCATCCTTTCGAAGTCCACGAGTTCTAGTTTTAACTGTCTCTCTCTCTTCCTAATTTTTCACTCTGAATTTTCACTCTCCAACAGGGTATATTTTCGTATGTCCCATAATTGTTTTCTTTATCAGAGGATATACAAAAAGGGTACATAGCAAATTTGCAGGTCGGTGGGGAAAAACAGGGACAGGGGTTTTTTCACGACTTCTCTGAAAAAGTGGGTCGGCGGGTCTAAATTACCAATTGCCATGTTCTTGATATAATCAATAAGTTTAATTATATTTCGTATGTTCAGGTGTAATTTTTGTACCAGAGAAGGTGTAGGGTTATTACAGGTAATAACGATATTCACAGGTTCTTCTCGCAATGGAACCAATGACCTCATCACTAATGAAAAAAATATTACATATTAATTGATTGCCAATTTTTTTAATCAATAAGGTGATCAGTCATCGAGTATTTATATAATTAATCCGGGTGAGTTAAAAATATAAACTTATACCTTATGTTTGATCAAGACCATGGTGTCCCACAGGGCAGTATTTTGTCTACTACTCTGTTTGGTATCAAGATCAACAGCTTGGCTGCAGTTCTGAATAAATCAATTGATGGCTCACTTTTTGTAGACGATTTCAATATATCGTGTAGTGGAAAAAGTATACACAATATTGAGAGAACATTACAACTTTGTCTAAACAGAATTCAGAAATGGTGTCTAGAAAATGGCTTCAAATTCTCCAGAGCTAAGACAAATTGTATACACTTTTGCAGAAAATATTTCCAGCACAAAGATCCAGAACTAAAATTAGACGGAACTGAAATCAAAGTAGTAAAAGACGTCAAATTTCTAGGCATATTGTTTGATCAACGACTAACATTCAAATCACATATAAATTGCTTAAAAGCCAAATGCACGAAAGCTCTAGATTTGTTGAAAGTAGTTGCCAGCTATAAGTGGGGGGGGGGAGATCAGCAAACTCTCCTTCATTTATATCGATCACTTGTTCGTTCCAAACTCGATTATGGTTCTATTGTTTACAATGCTGCAAGCAAGTCAAACTTGGCAAAGCTAGATCCTATTCTCCATCAAGGACTAAGGCTTTGCCTCGGTGCGTTCAGAACATCACCCAAAGAAAGCTTGTATGTCGAAGCGGATGAATTTCCTTTAGAACTTCGGAGAATTAAATTATCGCTGCAATATATCACAAAACTGCATTCGAACCACTCAAATCCTGCATATAACTGTGTTTTCAACCCTCAGTACGCAGATTTATATTCACAAAAACCCTCGACTATTCCACCTCTTGGAATCCGTATGATACCACACCTTGTAGCAGCTGGTATTAAAATTAGTCAAATTTTACCTAACGAGCTCTTGCCAACTCCATCATGGCAGTTAGCCACGCCAGAAGTAATATTTACTGACTAAATATAAAAAGGCAGACACGAGCCAGCTCGTGTATACACAAGAATTTGGTGTACTGAGAGAGAAATACAGATCACATCAGGCTATTTATACAGATGGTTCTAAAGATGGTGAGAGAGTAGCATGTGCTACTATCTTTAGTTCCAAAACTAAAACATATCGTCTGCCAGGTAAAAGTTCCATTTTTGCTGCAGAAGCAAAAGCTCTATTATCAGCTTTAGAAGGTATTGGATCCACTAGAAGGAAAAAATATGTCATATTCTCAGATTCACTATCATGCCTTAAAGCAATTAAAAGTGGAAATTCAACTCATCCCACCATCTTGAAAATTCTGCAATTATATGACACCAGATTTGATCAACAGATATATATTGTGTTTTGTTGGGTGCCTAGTCACGTTGACATCAAAAGGCAACACTGAAGCTGATAGATTGGCTAAGGCAGCTCTAGATGAAGAAGTTGATCCCGTCAGAATCCCATACAGCGATTTCAGACCATCTATCTGCGCTTATGTCAGAAAGCTGTTTCAATCTTTATGGGATACTATGGGAAATAACAAACTTCACGAGTTCAAAAAAGCGTTTGGTTATACTCATCTGAACAGTCATAAGCGTTTCGACCAGGCCATGATCAGACGATGTAGGATCGATCACACACGATTAACTCATGAATATTTACTGAAACAGGAGCCGATTCCAAGGTGTACACCTTGCCATGAAGATCTCACGGTGAAACATATTCTCATAGATTGCATAGATTTTAAGATTGTAAGAGATACTTTTTATCGAGCAACCACGCTGGAAGATCTTTTTAGCAGAATGAAAGAGGATTGTATTTTAAATTATTTGAGAGAGATTGGTTTGTTGTATAAATTTTAATGTTTGTACCTGTTTTAACGCATTAGTTTATCGAGTTTTTGAATTGATTACTTAGAATTTTGTTTGGTCGTCGCTAGCTGAAATATTGCTGAATGCGACATTAAACCTTAATTCTCTCTCTCCTTATACCTTATGTCCAAATGATTCATTGTCTTTCCATATCAATCCATAATAATTATGTTTTATGAAATAGATTTCATTTACGTGGCAAATAAAACTATATACATGAACTGTGTCCAAGGTCTTTGATTTCATCCAACCAGGTGGCACAGGTGTTCCAAATCATTCAATTACAATATACTGTCCTGTTTGGTCTTATAGAATTACTGTTCTGTCTAGAATGTATGAAAAAAGGAATTCAAAATTCAACTCTCTTTTTGGTATGTTTTTCAGAAGTTCATAATCTTCACACATGTGCGCTTTGCACATCAAGCAACCGTGGCAATTGTCACGGTGTCTTGCAAGAAACTAGTCTATGTTTATGTATATGTATATTATGGATTAAGAATACTGATCAGCGATACGGATTTGATATGTTTGGAACATCCTGATGTCTTGCCGGCATCATTGAAAACTATTGACCGCTTCTCTCTTGCAGGAAACAAGCCTATGTTTATGTATACTATGATTGTCTTTTTGAATTTGGTGCTAATACTGTTATATGGAATAGGTCTTTGGATTATGGACGCTGATATTCTCTAATGGACGACGGCTGAATTATGAATGACGGACCAGACGCTTGTAATTTCTTGTTTGTCCTGTTGATTCGGTGGAAGTAGGCCCAAATGGGATCGCCAAGTGCTTTCCGGCAAATCTAGACTGTAGGCGTCTCGCCCTGGAGCTCCCTCAAAATTTCAAGAAAGATTTCGCCTCTCTGCCATTCTATGTCTACAACATTTCGGTCATGTTTGACTTACAATTGTACTGGAGGGATATCACATTGGGGTACCTTCAGTGTGGTCACGATTCATCATGGTAACCTCACTTGTATTTACTGGTGACTGCTTTTCCGGATTTACCACTGTCCGGTATTTTACCAGATGCTAGGTTGCTGATGACAGCTGTTTGCATGTAATGCGTTTGCCATATGAAAATATCTTGAATTTTCAGTTGTGAAAAATGAAAAGCAGAGTTCACTGCAAAAGGTAGATCATCATCATTTTCCTCATTATCCCGATTCTGCTTTTTCAGAAAGACCTCGGAAAACATGAGAATTTCATCCGTAAATCGTAAACACAATCCAAGGCCAATACATTTTTGGTTATCACAGTGACTTCATTGCCAGCTTGAAAGTCCACTTCGTTGCCAGATTGAAATTCCACCTCCAAGAACAAAACATTAACTGCAATTAACACAGAATATATAAAAGAAACGGCCTCTGTATATATGGCACACTGTCAGTGTCTCCTCAGCGATTATTACACAAGTGCTTTGTGATGAAGCGAACTTAACGTGTGCGCTTTTAGACAGCAAGTTGCTTCATCATATTGTTGTTATTAATATAAACCTGAACATGATTAATATATATATTTTGAAAAGCCTGAATATCAAGTATTGCAATCATAAGGACAATATATTGGATATAAATTTAGATTTTATCGCAAATTGGATATTCCCATGTAGGAAAAATTATTTAAAACTTTATTCCTCAAAATTTTATAGATATATCATTTAGATATTCTGTAGGATAATTTCAAAAACAATGGCGAACATCTTAGTCACACAATAAATGAGTTAGTGAGTGAATATTTTTTTAAGTTTCAAGGCCTTCGCACCGATTAACGTTCTTATCACATATAAATTGCTTGAAGGCTAAGTGCATCAATGCTCTTAATTCGTTGAAGCTAATTGGCAGCTATAAGTGGATTGGAGATCAGCAGACACTGCTCCATTTATATCGATCGCTTGTTCGTTCTAAGCTTGATTACGGCTCTATTGTTTACAACGGTGCAAGCGAGTCAAACTTGGCAAAGCTAGATCTTATTCTCCATCAAGGACAACCAAAAGTTTAAAAGTTCAATATTCGCTGCAGAAGCAGAAGCTGTATTGTCGACTTTGGAAGGTATTGGATCCACTAAAATGAAAAATATGTCATATTCTCAAATTCACTGTCATGCCTTCAAGCGATTAAAAGTGGAACTTCAACTCCTCCCATCATCTTGAATATTCTACAATTATATGAACGTAGATTTCATCAACAGATTGATATTGTGTTTTGTTGGTTGCCTAACCACGTTGGCATCAAAGGAAATACTGAATCTGATGAAATGGCTAAATCAGCCTTAGATGAGATTGATCCTGTTGGAGTCCCATATAGCTATTTCAGATCCTCTAACTGTGCTTATGTTAGAAAGCGGTTTCAATCTTTATGGGATGATGTGGATAATAACAAACTTCATGAGTTCAAACAAAGTGTAGGCTATGCTCGTCTGAGCAGCCAGAAACGTTTCGATGAAGCCATTATCAGGCGATGTAGCTGAAGCCATTATCAGGCGATGTAGGATGGACCATACAATTTAACTCACGAACATTTACTAAAGAAAAAAGAACCAGTCTCAAGGTGTATATGCCACGAAGATCTCACAGTGAAACATAATTTTCAGATCGACTGTATAGATTTTAAGATTGAAAGAGATTTTTTTTATCGCGCAGCTACGTTAGAAGATCTTTAGTCAGATAAAAGAAGATTGTATTTTGGGTTATTTGAGTGAAATCGGTGTGTTGTATAAATTTTAATGTATGTACATATTTTTAATGTGGTGTGTTGAGTACTTCTGGATTGCTGGGTTATTAACTTTTGTTGGAATATTGCTGAACGCGACTTGACCTTAATTCTCTCTCTCCCTCTCATAAAATTTAATTCTCTCTCTCTCACTGCATTTAAACTTGGAATCGAATTTAAACTTGAAATCGAATTTCTGGTTGCAAAATGTGACACTAAAAACCGCAATTTCTCTATCACCCAGCTAGCCCGCTTCCATAAGTTCCTCCGTGCCCTCCCATTGCTTTGTGGTCTCTTCGCTTGCGTATAACAATTTCTTAATGCTTTCTGTTTTGCTTTCATCCAATCAACTGGAAAATAATACAAATTCGTTTTAGTCGGGTAAATAGTGCAGTTTTCATCAAAGTGACTTGAAACTGGCAGTTCACCCTTCTGTTGCCCCTTCATCATAATGCGTAGCTTAGCTACTGGGGGATAATATGACAAGGATGGTCAGGTTATAGATAATTTTATTTTACCTACTGGACGGTTAAAAATTGGGTACTTGAAAATGTTGTAAGGGGATAATTTTATTCTCCTGAGCTACCCTCGTACCAGTCATCTGACGTAATCAAATTTTGTGTAGTTTTATCTCATTCCGTCCGGGAGGGGGCGCATATGAGAATTTCGTCAATATTTATCCATTTTACTCAAGACCTGTCCAAATCACGTATGATCTGGTGATCCTTAATACGAATTATTATATTAATATGGCCTTCCCATATTTACACGAACGACTTGAATTATTTCCCCTTTCTCCTTTGACTTATAACATATGTAGCCTTATGGAGGAAAATCGGTTTTTAATTTTTGTCTAAAAAACAGGTTGTAAAAAAAGTGACACTTCAGTATGATTTGAAGGACGTTTCCTCAAACTATACATACTAACAGCTAAAAACAGCTTGTAAAAAAGTGACACTTCAGTATGATTTGAAGGACCTTTCCTCAAACCATACATACTAATTCTATCTCCGAACTGCGTATAGTTTAGCGTTGACAACCGATTTTGTGCATTTTCGCTATCTCTCCCGGTGTCAAATCACAACATGGTTACCCGTTTGATCGAGTTTCTTAGCTATATCTGCCAAAGCATTTTCCCTCTTATCCCTGTTAGGTAAAAATGAAGTAAATCATCAGCCTATCTCCAGCCATGTTAAACAGCCTGAACTTTCCACTGTAAATTGACATACCTGAACTTTAGTCAAGTCAGGAGTGACTTGCCAATGTGAAAAACCATCAAGCATCTGTGATCCTTCACACCATATTGAAGCATAGCCATGACCAAATGATTCTTGACAATTTCCAACATGTACATGGGCGCCGTCATTTTTAAACAAGTCATCCTGGCCTGCAGTCAAAACTACTTCCTGGGGCAAACTTTCTCCAGCCCAGAAACCAGACATCTGGTTTCCATAAAATTTTCGGCATTAATTAAGGACAATCTCACCTTGAAATACCTACTGACATCTAGTCTGAATTTCAACCAATCAGCAAGCTACAGTCCGTTTGATCGGGGATATTCTTACGACGAACATCGAGCGGCAGCAGGAAGTGACATCATTTATTTCATTTTTTATCTATAGGCACGGGTGTTTAGGCAAGTTTGTCCTCCAGAGTAGCGTCATTCACAGATTCAGTGGTCGCAGCCATTTTGTAATGCCATGTGACCACGCGACCGTTTCACGCATGCGCTCTAACAAAAACGCGTAAGCACATAGCTTTCGTTCAGCGCACACTAATATTTCTTCCATGCGTGTCCAAAATTATCAAACACGTTGGATATTTGCCTCTAGGACACGAATGTTCAAACACTTGCATAACGATGCCTACACACGGAAACTATCTGCTACCGCCATCGTGCACGAATGAAACTTGGCTAAGCAGATAGCTCCCGTGTGCGCCGGGCTTTAAGCGCCAGTCGCACGGTCAAGAATTCGGTGGAGAATGCCCGCCAATGACCACGAATATTTAAATCTTGTCGATTCGTGTCAATTCGCCTGTAGAGGGCCTCTATGAAACTGTCCTACGAATCCCTTACGCATGCTGTAGGTTCCGTGTATGACATCCATAAGCATTTAACAAGAATCATCAAGAATGAGTACGCATGCAGTACGAATCAATGAAGAACGCCCTACGCATCAACACGACAGCCCGCGAACCCACTACGAATGGTCGATAATCTGCTACGAATAAGTACGTATGCAGTACGATGTGAGTACGAATACAGTACGAACCTGTTACGCTGTGACACGACCCCCCAGGAGGCCACGCGAACATATATAAAGACGGTCGATCGAGGCTCTCATCAGTTTGCAGTCTGACAGCCATCGAGACCACAGTCACAGTCATGCCGCCCAAGGGAAAGTGCCAGAGAGGAGGAAAGGGGAAGGGGAGGGCCAAGGGGAGGAGGGAGAGTCCCAGCCCAAGCCCTGACAGGATGTCCGAGATGTCAGAGAGGTCAAAGATGGAGCAGCAGCAGGGGCAGAAGCCAGAGGAGCTTCACCCAAAAGAGGTAAGTAAAGTAAAGTAAAGTTTATTGCCTCGAGACTTATTACAAGTATGGAGCACAAACATGCAATTTAGACATAACAGTGGTTCCGGTAAACTTTGAAATAACACAACTAATACTGTAACAGAACGTTATAACAAAAAGTATAAATGCTACTGTGATATACATATTACTAATGGACAATTAGTTATGAGATAAAATTACGCACCTGAGGATAACTGACTACTTGCTTTAATTAAGCACATTTTTAAGAAAGGAACCAAACTGAATACACAAGAATTGACTATTTGAAACATTAGTCAATAATTCTATGTATTTAAACATGCTAGGGCAGCTCCCACGAGGAAGTTTTTGGGGGGAGGAGACCCCTGAGCAGAGCCAGAGGTTGAACGAGTCCTAGTCCCCCAAAAGGAAGAAGAGGGACGCTTTCCTTCTGAAAGAGGATGAGGAGGCTGAGGTTGCTGAGTGGGTGCAGTCCCACGAACTCCTATACAACAAAGTTGCGGAAACCGGGAACATCCTCATTCCGTAGCTCCTGCATGAGCCGCTCATACTGGCCAAGGACTGGCTTTTGCATGACCCAAGGCCGGATCCAATATCTTCTTCTCCTTCGCCTTCTGTCCTCTTCATCTTGGGCTTGACGGGCGATTGCTGACAATGTCCCTGTCCAGTTGCACCAGATTGTTGAGTAGCCGCAATCTTTGGACAGGAGCAACCAACATCCTCCTTGTACAACAGGACTGATCCGGAATATGGATTCCCATCCGCATATATATGATCCATTTTCTATGAAATGTACGATATACGATGGTATTCGCGAGAGATCGTGGAGCAATCCTATGCAATCGTACGAGTTTCGCGAGGAAGCGTAGCCTATTCATCATGTCGTGGGTATTCGTAGTACTGTCGCGTGTATTCGTAGTACTGTTGCCACACATCGTGTTGAATTCTTCCCAGTATCGTAGTTAGACCGTACAAGAAGCGTAGAATGCGTCCAACAATCGTACAATGCGTACGGCATTCTTGCTGATTTGTGACCGAAAGAACTACTACGACTACACACGAATATACACGATAGGAGAAGAATGCATGCGAGAACGCAGTAGGATGGTGCCAAGAATGCCATACGTATACCATTTAATCGTACTTGGCCGGCGAATGTTTTGAACACTTCAAAACTTTCGTACTCCCTCCGAGAATAGGCAAGAACGGTCACGATCTGCGACGAATCCTGCAAGATGCCTGTACGAATTGCCAAGAATGACCACGATTTTCCAGTTCGCGGTGATTCCCTACCCAATTCTAGACAGTGGGACTGGTGCCTTACGTGAAGCTGTGTCGTACCATGGTTCATCCTTGGAACGCATGGTAACGAACCTCGATGGAATACACTGTTTTGCTAGATTAATGAATTGGTTGGTGAATAGCTCCGCGGCTCCATCTGTATTGGTGCATTGAGTAGATTTTCCAATTCAGTTTCTGCAATAATCTTGCTGAAATTTTCGTAGTCGGTATCTTTAAATACCCATATCTGGGCTACAATGTGGAAAATATTTCTAAATAGTGATCACTGGAATATTTTCGACTTCAAGATGCCAAAATTATCATCAATGTAAGCCTAAGAGAATGTAAGCCTTCATGGAATAGTATATTTTGATGCATATTTACAATATTTGCACTGTTGATCAATAGTTAGAAAACGGCCCTATACTGTAAGCATGGGCTGAAGAGGGATATACGAACCACGAAATAACACCGAGAGTCGGGTACCAATGCACCCTCCGGTGCGCTGGAGCTATTATTTTGTCCAAGAATTAAGTTGAAAAGAAGGGTGGTAATATAACCCGGTCATACACACTCCCCAAAAAGATTAAAATGAAAGTGTTGTATTTAACATTATACTTGTCCGACGAGTGACAACATTATATAAAGTGTTACATTTATATATGAACTGCCGTTTATGACAATATTACTATTCACGCTATATATAATATAAATGAAAATATGGTGATAATGAATGAATATGGCATGAATTGGGTCGTTATATAGGAAATGTTGTTATAAATGATAGTTACAAAATATGAGATGGTTTTATCATATATTGTAACATTTGTGGCAATGTATATGAAATGCCTTCTTCACATAGGAGTAAAATGCAAACTAAACTATTTTAAATATATACGAAGAGTGGTGCAATTATATACACTCTACATTTGCTCAACATATAGATCGATTGAACTATATCGTGTAAACTGATACATTTATATAGACCGACTGAATACGGCATATTTGACGCTTAACGAATATGGCAGGCGGAAATATGCTGTGAGCATGCCCGTTGTGCTCGCGCAGAGCATTGCGGTTCCAGTTTCCCGATAACAGTGCCATGTGCAAATGGATACATCTGCGGAAAAAAGCTGACATATCTGCGACAGGTACCGTCACGTGATCCAATCGACTGACGCGGTGACATGCGATGCACGTGTTTATCAGATTCAAAAGAATCAATTATTGTTGTTACACTTTAATTCCTGTTCTATCTTTGTCATGCTGTTTACTTTGTAAACTGAGTTGTACAATAAACTGACTGATTGATTTACTTGAAAGTACGTGTACATGGTCGGTTGATCATTGTTGTTCAGCATCATCTGGTAAACAAAAAACGGACAAGTGGACAAGAAGCAGGCGGATGCAACAGCGGTATAATTTACGCAATTCGTTGGTGTTTTTCCGCGTTTGGTTGATATTCATCCAGCATTCCACCCGAGGAATTACGCGCCGAATGGGGTCCGGGGCATGCCTCGACGGCAATTTTTTAAATTCTGGGCTTCATTTCTCGCACTCTGATGCAATCAGAAGGACGTTAACAAGTATTAATGAAGGCAAAAATGTTCCACGATTTTCACCTTGAAAAGCGAAAAATATGACAGAATTAAAAAGGTTTACTTAGGATCTGAAAGTTGAAATTTTTGTTTTCGTAGATCGATGTGCATAGTTCCAGACTGCTGGCAAAGAACATTAAATAATAGTGTCTGGGTTTTCCCCAAAGTGTGAAGAAGCATGTCGGAAAAGGAAAAATGTCAAGACATAAATTTGGCTATAAGACAGAAATTCCCATGGGTGGAGTTTTAGAAGTCGAAAAACTATCTATATTATAGAACTGTCTTCCTGAAAGATTGGTCGTTGATCATCGGCGACCGGTATTGCTTGGAAACGTAGGTCCTCACATCAACTGATTGACTTTGCCATTTAGAGACATCTTTAATTGAAACTAATGTTCTTACTATGAATTACTAACAAAACAAGCTTCCAGAGCTGAATATTCCAAGATGATATGCACTGCATATATTTGAGGATGCACCATCGGAAACTCGACATGGCGAACATTCTATCTCATTAAAAGCGTCTTTATTTTCCCACTACGGTGGCCCATAGGGGATATCGAGTTTTTGAAATAGTTTTTACATTTTTTAAAACTTTTCCTGATTTTCTTGCGTATTTTCTCAATTTTTCGCCTATTTTCTACAAACACATTCTAGTTTATTATATAATTCCTTTAGATTTCTGTAATTTTTAGTAACGTTGTCATAAATATCTGTATTACATATTTTTGTGGAAGTGATCACTTTCCCACTGTTCATTCAGCTGATGACCTTCATTTGACAAGGTATAATTTCAAGAAAGCAAACTGGCCCGACTTTGAGAAGCTTTGTTCACAAATACTACAGGCAGTCTCGTGTATACACAAGAATTTGGTCTACTGAGGGAGAAATACAGATCACATATTTATACAGATGGTTCTAAAGATGGTGAGAGCGTTCCAAAACTAAAACCTATCGTCTACCAGGTAAAAGTTCCATATTCAATGCAGAGGCAAAAGCTCTAAGGTATTGGGACCACTAGAAGGAAAAAATATGTCATATTCTCAGATTCACTGTCATGCCTTCAAGCGATTAAAGGTGGAAATTCAACTCATCCCACCATCTTGAAAATTCTACAATTATATGACATTAGATTTGATCAACAGATAGATATTGTTTTGTTGGGTGCATAGTCACGTTGACATCAAAGGCAATACTGAAGCTGATAAAATGGCTAAAGCAGCTCTGGATAAAGAGGTTGATCCTGTTAGAATCCCATACAGCGATTTCAGACCATCTATCGGCGCTTATGTAAGAAAGCTGTTTCAATCTTTATGAGATACTATGGAAAATAACAAACTTCACAAGTTAAAAAAAAACTGTTGGTTATACTCAGATCAGGCCATGATTAGACTATGTAGGATCGGCCATACACGATTAACTCACGAATATTTACTAAAACGAGCCGGTCCCAAGGTGTATTCCATGCCATGAAGATCTCACGGTGAAGCATATTCTCATAGACTGCATAGATTTTAAGATTGTAAGAGATACTTTTTATCGAGAAGCTACGCTGGAAGATCTTTTTAGCCGAGTAAAAGAAGACTGTATTTTAGGTTATTTGAGAGAGGTTGGTTTCTTGTACAAATTTTAATGTTTACGCAATAGTTTACTGAGTTGTTGAATTGAAACCTTAGAATTTTGTTTGATCGTCGCTGTATAACTGAAATATTGCTGAATGCGACGATAAACCTTAATTCTCTCTCTCTCTCCTGTATTATATATTCACCGAAAACCAAAGAAAACTCTTGGAAACCTTTACACCGCGGTGGAAACCTTCACACCGCGATGGAAACCTTCACACCGCGTGGAAACCGTTACACCGCGGTGGAAACCTTTACACCGTGGTGTGAAACCTTTACACTGCGGTAAATCTTTACACCGCGGTGGAAAGCTTTACACCGCGGTGGAAAGCTTTACACCGCAGAGAAAACGCCATGTCGAGTTTCCGATGGTGCATCCTGACATTTATGCAGTACATATCATCTTGGAATATTCAGCTCTGTAAGCTTTTTTTTCCCTCCCGAGTTACGATTTCGGCTCTAAAAGAACGGCCTCTCCTGTCCACTACCCTATGTTCTCGTGTGTTTCTTGCTTATTTTGTTTGTTTGTTTTTTTTTCTTCTCTTTTTTGCGGGATGGGGGGGGGGGGTCGCTTGAAGCCGATGCCGCCACCCCCGCCCAAACTAAATGCTACCTGCAACATTTGACGGATGGACGTGTGTTGTCGATGCGTTGGTGTTGTCGTTGGTGGGGCAGTTTCTGAGGATGTGTTCGCAGGAACACGACTAGATGATGATGCCCTACCGGTAGTAATTTCCGACTGTTGTGACAGGATCTGCTCCACAAGATCATCCATGCACATTCACGTTCCCTGCCACCGCCCATTTCCCTCCAATTTCCCGCCAACAGCATCTAAAGTTTTTAGAGCATGCGCACAGCATAATTCCGCCTGCATAAGGTGTATTCCATGCCACGAAGATCTCACGGTGAAACATATCCTTATCGACTGCATAGATTTTAAGATTGTAAGAGATGCTTTTTTATCGAGCGACTACTTTGGAAGATCGTTTTAGTCGGGTGAGGGAGGACTGTGTCTTGGGTTGTTTGAGAGAAAGTTTAATGTGTGTATGTTTTAATGTGTTGGATTGCTAAGTTATTGACTTGAGTACTTAGAATTATGTTTGATCTTGGCTATATAGCTGATATATTGCTGAACGTGACATTAAACCTTAATTCTCTCTCTCTCTCTCCCGCCTGCCATATCCTCTGAGTCTTCTGTCAAATATGCCGTATTCAGTCGGTCTATATACATATCAGTTTACACTATATACATTCAATCGGTCTATATGTTGAGCAAATTAATGTAGAGTGTATACAATTACACCACTCTTCATATATATATATATATAGTTTGCATTTTACTACTATATAAATAACATTTCATGTACATTTGCCACAAATGTGAAAATATATGATAAAACCATCCCATATCTTGTAACTTTCAATATAACAACATTTTCTCTATAACGACCCAATTCACGCCATATTCATTCATTATCACCATATTTTCTATTTTCCAATATATATAACATGCTACTACTATTGTAATAAACGGCAAATCATATTTATAACACTTTGATAAAGTGTTGAAAAAAGTGTTATATCCAACATTTGTTGTATCACGAGCAATACAACACTTTACAAGTGTTAAATTCAGCATTGGAAAGTGTTGTATTGCTCCTGATCCAGCAGTATAGTGTTGGATATAACCTCTTTATTTAACACTTTCTGAGAGTGTTACAAATATAACACTTCATATAATGTGGTCACTACTCGGACATTTATAATGTTAAGTTCAACACTTCCATTTTAAGAATGTACCAAGAACACAAGAGCTTAATTCAGAATGCTCGATTTACTAATAAGACGGAACCAGCCTCGAGGTGTATTCCATGCCAGGAAATTATCACAGTGAAATAATTTTTTTCGACTGAATAGATTTTAAAATAGATTTTGAGCTTGAAATAGATTCTTATTATCGAGCAGCTATTTTAGAAGATCTTTTTGGTCTGGTAAAAGAAGACTGTATTTTAGGTCATTTGAGAGAAATCGGTTTGCTGTATAAATTTTAATGTATGTACATGTGTTTAATGTGTTGTGTTGATCACTTTTAGATTTCTTGGTAGATTTGTTGGTATACTTAGCTGAAATACTGCTGAACGTCGACGTTTGTGATGAATATTTTTTTATGAATGAATGTGCAAGGAAGGGCTACAACGGTTATAATATTTTGGAAAGAGATACTTCCCCTCATCGTGACTTCTGTTATATCTCGTATCGCCAGCTACAACTGAAACAGATCGAAAATCACAAAAAATGACCACCCCCGGTCTCGATCAAGGCCGATTTCTTCCTTATAAACATGGTCTCACGCGCAAAACAACTTCCAGACGACCAATAGTTACATAGAGCTGGGACGAGTACATCCTCCACACAGCGCATGCTCCATTTCACAGGCTCATTTAACATCCCTGCCTCCAATAGCGGAAGCTGACCTTTACTGCGTCGCTATGACGTATAGGGGAAAACCCACGTACGCACGGTTCAGTTTGAATCCGACCGAACAACTCCTTCAGTTTTGCACATGAGCGAACTACTTTTCATACATGTATGCTCTGTCCAGATAAACAGGGAAAATAATCTCCAGATAATACTTTTAACGCTAGGTCAACAGAGGTATTATGCAGACTTGAAAAGTAATCGAAATGTTCGGCAAACATCTATTTTACTATATGTCACTTCCGGCGATGCGTGCGCGCGGCCGGAAATCCTGTCCAAAAATCTGACTGGTGACGGGGGTATTATTCGACCCCCAGCGAGGTGGTTGAGACGAGTATAGAAATATTGTTTCGCAGCATAGAGCTTCTTTTCATCCACCGCCAATAAACACACAATGCTTCTTTAGCTTTTAAACATGAAAGAGAGAGAATTGAGGTTTAACGTTTTTAAACACCTATCGCGCCTATCACGGCCTCTGACACGAAAGCGATCAAATTAGGGGATTTCCACATCTAAATTACGCCCATTTAATCAGCTAATTGACCTTCGCCTTTGATTCTCCTTAGCAAGGAACGTGGATCCATCCACGGTTTAGATGAGCCAACTTCTTTGTCCGCTGAAAATGACTGCGGGTTATGGGGGGCTGCTTAACGTTTTCAAATCCCTGGTTATAGCAGCAAGTGGTGTCGGTTACATATAATTATATCAGTCTGGGAGAATTAAACGTGTTTCTTATCCTGAAGATCAAACTGTTATTCCTTGGGTTACATCGTCTTTTTGAAACGGAATATAATTGGAGAAAGGTGAGAATGGCCACCATTGAAAGTGTTGCTCACGATCGGGTGGTTCAGCCTTCGACAGCTCTGCGTCACAGGCTGTTCCTTTCCGTAACTGGGGTACGGTTAACATTAGGAAATACAGACAGATAGATAGATAGATAGATAGATAGATGCCATAAATAACAAAATATGTCTTCCTGGTGCTCGATTTTCAGATATTATCGGAGGCTACCTAGTTCACAAAAAAAACCATACTGAAGTTCAGAAAATTTAACCCAAAGAAATCATTTATTAAGTCAAAAACGAGCGGCAGGCCATGTTTTAGCATAGGAATCCGTACTCCAGTTGCGCGGATCGTTGAAAGCAGATGGAACAGCTGATCTATTGTCCTCCGTTGTCGTTTTGCGAGAGTTGTCTGAACAACCAATGTTTAAAGATGTGACCGTGAAGAAAAAGCGAAATTAAACCATGAAAAGACCACAGCGTGATGATATCGAATATTATTTACCACAATCAGACACGAATTTCAAACATGAGTACCGTGAATACAGCTCCCGTCAAAGCGCCCTTGTCACTCTGAAATTTGCACTATAAGTATTCGCGCGGGTCTGTCGTATTTATTCACTTTGCACTTTTATTCACTTTGCACTATCTATTAACCCAGAGCGATATTTTGAACTGGTGCTAGCTAGCATACTTTTAAACATATGTTACTATATTTACCCAGTATTCAAATAAAGTGTCTTATGCTCTGAATAATGCATATTTTGTGAAATATTACATGCAGGTATCACCAGTTAAAAATACCGTCCGGGGTGAATATATAGGGCAAAGTGAGTTTATACGAACCACAGCTGAAGTGAATTTATACGAACCACAGCTGAATTCACAGGTCAGTGCGGAGACAAGTTCTTTGTTTTCTCCAGAGTCGCATAGCGTAGAACCGCGCAAATACTTATATAGAGTAAATTGGCCATTATTGTAGCATTCTATTATCGCGGTCATACAAGTATTTCGGATTCATACAGTATCGTCCACTCCTGATTTTTGCGGTATAGTACCATACACAAAGCCCTGTGGATTATGCGCTTATATCGGTGTGATTATACACATCCCTAGGGGATGGTTAGCATTGCTAATTGATTAATTTGGGGGGCTCGATGGAGAGTAAATATTTACTCCCTGGACCCCCCCCCCCCCTCCCCTCCCCCCCCGTAAAAAAAATGACTAATTAACAACGGTAGTGAGCTCCTGTGTGGATAACCACAAAAACTGATGCTCGTTACCGTTGTTAATTAGGTTAATTTGGGGGAGGGTCAGGGGGAGTCAATTTCTTTACTCTCTCGATCTCACCCTCCCAGTTGATCAAATTAATCAATTGACAAGGGTAACGAACGCCGGTGATTATACATGTATTCATTTACACGGTTTGGGAGATGGATTGGATATAGCAACAAACAGTTTCAAATTTCGATTAATGGTCGGTAATTGACCTGGGGCGATTCTAGAGAGAGTCAAGAACGGGTAGCTTTCTGTAGGCGGCGCAAGTATGAAAATGGTGTATCGTTTTAAAAAGATTGAGTGCAAAGGACACCCAAAAATCGTCTGCGAGTCCAACAGCTCTATATCCTCGATTATTGGGTCAAACTAGTGTTTGAACACAGATACGTCTGTACCGCTGAATATGTGGTAGAGGGAATGCAATCCAAATGCAAGTAACTGCTCGATCAGTTTAAATTTATTATTTGTACTCTCTAAAAACGCAAATGTTAGATTTAACATCTAGAGGGTTGGAGGAGGGAAAACATTTAGAAAGTGTTGTATTCACCACTTTTAAGTGTTAAATGCAACATTTTAAGCTGTTGTATCCAACACTTAAAAGTGGCGAAACAACACTTTCTAAATGTTTTCCCTCCTCCAACCCTCTAGATGTTAAATCTAACATTTGCGTTTTTAGAGTGTACTAGTTATTTGGAAACTATATGGCATTCGATAAAAATATTCCGGGTAACACCTAATCAAACACCGCTATATGCAGAGCATATAAATTATTAGGTCGCTGCACAATCCCTGAATGCCATAAAGCGGCAGGTGTGAGAGAAAAACAATTATAGTTTGTCTCTGGGGCATTCCTCATATATCATTGATATCACATGGTAAGCGTCATTTGTTATAGCCTATCAGCCTCATCAATATTCTATCATTTTACGGTGTCGACGACATATGTTATATGTCACCCACTAAACGACCGGTGCCATATGAATGCAAAATGGAACCCAAATATTGTTTCACACCTTCCGTCGGGAATTCTCCCATTCTATTGATAGGGCAGAACTGTTCGATTGTTGATTCTTATTGGACATTGAGCCTGGTTTCCGATCACATTTTGGAGGCCCATCAACTACAGTGAGCAACGTTTTGTTTTTTACTATAATTCTCCACGTTCGCAATATTTCAGCATGCTAAATCATACTATTTAATGACTCAATTTGAAGACGGAACAAGGGCCGTATAAGCTGAATTCCGAACGACAGGTGAGTTACGTGTTGTCTACATGTGTTTTCAATTCTTATGTTAAGCTTGTATGTTGACGACCATTTTGTACTAACCGGTGGGAAGTCTGCCCAAGAACGCGACGGGGTGGGGACAGGAGCCCAATATGACAGGAGCTCTTATGGACACGAGTCCAATGGGCTTATTTTCAAAGTGGACATGAACCCACTACTATATATTCCTCTATAAAGGAAAATTTGAATAAATGAATTAATTTAAGGAAAAAAATATTTGAATTTTTTATTGTTCTTTTATTTTTCATATTTTGCAAAATCTGAACTTGTTGGACAGTATTTTCATATTTTGCTTGAAAAATTAAGAACAAATCGTTTGTTTTCTTCTGTTATCATTGACATATTAAGTTTTTTGACCTTTTAATGTCAATGATAACAAAATAAAACAAATGATTTTTTCTTATTTTTTTAGGAAAATATGAAAATAGACTGTCCAAAATGTGCAGACTTTGCAAAATTTTAATTATGTTTTTTAATTTGTCAATAACAAAATATAACAAACGTTTTCTTTTCTTAAAATTTTAAGCAGACTTTTTGTTGATTTTTGCCTCAAATTTATTGATTTGAAAACATTTTCCTTCACATGTATCTGCTGCATAGTCCCCAAATGATTATATTGTTTTGGGCTCATGTCCACTTTTGAAATTAGCCCATTGGACTCCTGCCCATAAGGCCTCCTGTCGACTACCAGGTAAAAGTTCGATATTCACTGCAGAAGGAAAAGCTATATTGTTGGCTTTGGAAGGTATTGGTTCCACTAAAAGGAAAAAATATGTCATATTCTCAGATTCACTGTCATGCCTTCAAGCGATTAAAAGCGGAACTTCAACTCATCCCACCATCTTGAGTATTACCATCTTGAGTATTCTACAACTACAGGACTGTAGATTTGACCAGCAGGTTGATATTGTGTGTGATTGATTGCCTAGTCACGCTGGCATCAAAGGTAATACTGGGGCTGATAGAATGGCTAAAACAGCCCTAGATAATGAGGTTGATCCTATTCGAATCCCATATAGCGATGTACTCTACCTGCATGT
Source organism: Hanleya hanleyi (assembly GCA_036873755.1). Classification (NCBI taxonomy): domain Eukaryota; kingdom Metazoa; phylum Mollusca; class Polyplacophora; order Lepidopleurida; family Hanleyidae; genus Hanleya; species Hanleya hanleyi. Next base: position 75,943 of record JAVTVY010032978.1, read on the forward strand.
ACTTATGTGAGAAAGCTGTTTCAATCTTTATGGGATGCTGTGAATAATAACAAATTTCATGAGTGAAAAAAGAACTGTAGGCTATACTCACATGAACAGCCAGAAACGTTTCGGTCAAGCCATGATCAGGCGATGTAGAATCGGCCATGCACGATTAACTCACGAACATTTACTAAAAAAGAGCCAGTCCCAAGGTGTATTCCATGCCACGAAGATCTCACAGTGAAGCGTATTCTTATCGACTGTATAGATTTTAAGATTGTAGGAGATTCATTTATGGAGCAACTACTTTAGAGGATCTTTTTAGTCAGGTGAAAGACGACTGTATCTTAGGTTATTTGGGAGAAATCGGTTTATTGCATAAGTTTTAATGTGTTGGATTAGTAAGTTATTAACTTGAATACTTACAATTTTGTTTGATCGTCGCTATATAGCTGAAATATTGCTGAACGCGACGTTAAACCTTAATTCTATCTCTCTCTCTCTTATCCTTCAGTGCTCTTGTCTTTAAGGGCTCCCGTCCTGGACCCGAACGCGACTATGTGAATAACAGACAAATCGTAGCGGAAAGTTGAATATCAGTGGCATACTTATGAGCCCATCAAAGAAACAGTGCTCTTCAAAGAGAATACTTCAGCTCCGATTTTAAAACAAAGTTCAACTCACCAAGCTGTGGAAGTTTATCTCAACTACGAGAGAAGATTTTAAGGAAAAACCTGTTATGCTTCAATGAGCCCTAGGTTGAAAATCTTGCTATTGCACGGGTCGCGATTACGGTCCCGTAGCTGACAGAACAGCAGATCTTTTGTTTAGAGCCGCTGTTAATTCTTTATACCTAAAAAGAATACGCTCTTAAAATGAAAGTGTTGTATTTAACATTATTAATGTCCGAGGAGTGACAACATTATATTTATAACACTACCAGAAAGTGTTATATCCAATATTACAGTGCTGTATCAGTTCGCAATACAACACTTTATTTACTGAATTTAACTTATGTAAAGTGTTATATTGCTCCTGAGAGAGCACTATAATGTTGGATATAACACTTTTTTCGACGCTTTCTGTGAGTATTACAAATATAACACTTTATATAATGTTGTCACTCCTCGGACATTTATGATGTTAAATATAACACTTTCATTTTAAGAGTGTAGGCTACAGAATACAAGAGAATTCACCGCTTTCGGTACATCTATATGTCTGATATGTAAGTCGATGCGTATTTCGATGCAAATGGACGTACCTGTATTTTGATACGAGTGTTGTAAAGAAAGGTAAATATATTGACTAATATTCACTGCTTGCTTTGAGTATTGACTTGCACAATATCATTTTGAGAAAACGGGCAGCTGGCATACAGCCACATGCATGCAGGTAGATACTTCATGTAGGAGGCTATTGTCCAATCCTTTGTGCAGCTGAAAAGTCTAGACATATTGTTAATCCCAGACTTGGCTATTGTATGCATTGTCTCGTGATTCTTACATGGAGTATGAACCGACAGGCAACTCCAATTCAATAGTACAGATCCAGGTACCATTAATTTTTGTACCAGAACTGTAGAAGATCTAACTAACGACAGGTTGCCCTGTCCTTTCCGCAGCTTGATTTCTAAAGGTCTCTCAGCTATAATCGTCTGTTACACAAATATAACAAAACAAAACAAAGATCTCCGATATATCCTGTTCCTTTAACATAGGATTGCGGCCTTGTGCTTTCGTTCCGAACGTCAAGCCGACGTGCTGTTGCCACGTTTTAACATTATAGAAATCGATCTTCCGAACTTACAAATACACGAGACGTAGACAAAATGTTAAATGTAAGAAAACTTCAATTTTTGGAGCAGTTATTAGCTGCATTTCCTTTATGCATGTGCACATAATTGAAGGACTGTCTAACTTGTGCACATATTTAAAAGACTGCGTAACTTGTGCACATAATTGAAGGACTGCACACAATTGAAGGACAGTCTAACTTGTCCACATAATTGAAGGAGTGTCTATAAGTTGTTCACATAATCCACGGACTGCCTATAACTTTTGCACATAATTGAAGGACTGCATAACTTTTTCGCATAATTGAAGGACTATCTATACCTTGTTCACATAATTGAAGGACTGCCTATAAGTTGTGCATATAATTGGATGACTGCCTATAACTTGTACCTTCGTATGTAGCAATGTGTACCATTTGTGCCCAATATGTCTACACAGTAACTGTGATTGTTTTCTGACTATCTCCGTTGCTTGACAGATATTACTATCCCAGCACATGCCTGTATAATCATTAGGAAATACTTTATTTCAAGCCCGAATAAATCCAGTCTCCTATTTTTCTATAATGTCAGGAAGACATTATGGAATGTTCCTGGCTGGTATTCATTGTTGAGGTCCGGCGTTGAATTATATATGACGTTTTAAGTCATGACGAAGGCCAACTGACCCTTTATCAAGGTTGATCAACAGTGTATACAATACAACGGCAAGTGGCTGTAGATTTATCAATGATGGATAGGATGCTGAGTGTGTCTATATAGCCATAGACAGTCCTTCCCATACGGTTTCTTTCCGGATCTTTTCTATTGAAGTCGTAAGGGAATTATATTGTACACATATGTGTGTACATTTTGTATACTGTGTACATCTTGTACACAATTAACTGTGTATAGGTCGTGCATGATAACTTATGCCATAGTGACTGTGTATAATATCCAAGCGTCTAGTCCGTCATTCAATATTCAGCCGTAGACCATTAAAGAATTTCCGCGTCCATAATCCAAATTACAACACATTTAAGGGAAGTGGGAAAAGGTGCCGACATACGGACAGATCCACATGACTTCACAGTATAGTCTTCTGGTTAACCTATTCTAAAGCACATACCAAGAATCTAACGATTCGTGATATGTGTTGTATCTCAGGTACGCTTTTATTGTACCTGTTCATGTGGCAAATTGGGTGTCATGACCACACGGCCCCTACCACCGACATAAGCGGTATTAAATACAAATCTAGAGAGCTATGATGGAAATGCTCTGACAACTAATATGTTGGAAATTGGTGAGGTTTAGCACCAAATTCACCAAATTTATAGCACCAAATTCAAGGAATAAATCATAGTATACATAAATTTAGACTAGTTTCCTGCAAGAGAAAAGCGGTCACCAGTTTACAATGATGCCAGTAAGACATCATGATGTTTCTGTATCAAATTCTTATCGCTGATCAGTATTATTAATCAATGTGATTTTCGTTGTAAAGTCGTTATCTAGAGTATGATGTATCTCAGTCACGCTTTGATTGTGACTGATCATATGGACGCCATGAAGATCTTGAAATATATGGATTCATACGCCCTCTACTCCCGGGTTAGATACAAGTTACGAAACGTAACGCCATAGATCGTGCACGCTACGCTCGTATTTTGCTATCAGCATGCGATATGTTTGGCTAAATTTGAGCGGGGACGCTTGATGATATAGCCCTGTTCTATAACTTTCTGCAGTAATGTTTGTGACGTTAATTAAAATAGCCGCATTTTACACAGGATCTGGCAAATGCCTGTCCAGGTCGAAATTGTAATCATCTTTTTGAAGCACACATTTTGTGTATTCACTAGATTTGAGATTTCAGCGCATCATTTTGTGCAGAAAATTGTAGCAGTCTTGACTCCATCCCCTGGCAGAACATTTGCGAGAAGGTGCTGACTGGGAAACTTGCACAATAGAGACACTGGATGAACAGGAACTACCACTTCTGGATAATGAGTGGTTAGCTGGGTCAGAAAGATGTGAAATGGCACAAAGAAAGTGAAAGTCCGATCCGTTCATTGGCTACACTTTATTGTGCACCCACCCCCCCCCCTCCCCCCCCCCATCACATACATCATCTAGAGTAAGAGTAAGAAACTTTATTTGGCGTCGGTATAATATACAAACCAGAAAACATCTGCTCCGAACGAGCTATTGATCGACAGACAAATGTATAATAACAATAAAAATGTAGAAATATATAAAAACATATTGAGTTTTCATTAAATATTTTCATTACGTAATATTTGTTTGTTTTCCTATTTAATGGTATTTAATTTATATCTAAGTAATAATTAATATTATTGAATTAGTATATGAACGTAATCACACAATTTTTATATCAGTGTAATCCCACACATAATTACAATTAATTTGAATGAGGGCTCGCATGAATCACATCTACAATAAAAATTTGCTTGTCATGACCATAGATGACGCAAGAAACTCGCAATACTCATATAGAGCGTGTTTTGTCTTCCCTCCGTGTTCTAGCAATCGTGTGGACTCTTGCGTCCGTGACCTATTATTTAACCTTAGCTGACATGTGACTGTCCTATACGTGACGGGCATGTTAGATAACATGGGTTAAATTTGGAAATGAAATTCTATAGTTCTGTGAGGGCCTCAGCGCAGATTATTTAGAGTAGCATAATACAAGGGCCAGCTATGTATTCTTAAGAATTGTCACTGTTTGGCGTAATTATAGTGGGCAGGTATAGTGGAAGTGTACACGCATGTTAAGTCTGTTGTTATGATTATCCCAGCCCTATCTGTAGATATATGAGTCTCGTGATTGCAGTAAGGTTTCCGATAACCAACAATCTCCACGCCAATCATCGGTAATGATATACACTGTAATCTGGTCACATTGACACGCCATCGTGGTATCGCTACGTGTGATCTATTCCATATTAAAAGATTTCATTTTAAGTGACGGTGCATAGGAATATGGCCTGGTTTGATACCAGAGCACATACATATTATTGTAAGACTAGTATATGAACGGATTTTTTTGTATGGATTCGGAGTAGATATTATATTATAATATTCAGGGCCTGTAATGCATGTGACGCGAGATTTGGAGTTCGCTTGATCTATTATGACATGTCCTTATAGGTATTCACAATTTGTCACTTACTCAAGAGTGTAAATATCGCGAATTCTTTGATCACAGGATCTTCATAAGGACTATCGGTACTTACTCATGCTATGGGGATATTTAACTGCGACGTCTCCTGACAACACTTGACAATGTGAGTACGATATCGCTGGTTAAAGTTTTTTTAATAGTTGGGTAGGGTTGTAAAATATAAACTGACGGCCTATTTTGATTTATCAGCACAAAGTATGAACCGAAATACCGACAGAATAGTGATATGGGTACTATACTACGTGTGAAATCGTGATAACGATAATATAATATAATATAGTATCTATACTATGTATGTAGGAGTGAGGTCGATACTATATAATACTGATCAATCTTTGATGAAAGTGGAATAATGATACCGATGCTATAATATTATGCTATGTATACAATAGCGGTATTGATGCTATAATACCATGCTGTGTTCGGAACAGTGATATCGATACTATACTATGTATGCAATAGTGATATTGATGCTATAATATTATACTATGTATAGAATAGCGATATTGATGCTATAATACTATACTATGTATACAATAGCGATATTGATGCTATGATACTATTCTATGTTCGTAACAGTGATATCGATACTATACTATGTATGGAATAGTGATATTGATGCTATAATATCAAGCTATATTGATGCTATAATATTATACTACATGTATGTATGTATAGAGAGAGAGAGAGAGAGAATTAAGGTTTAACGTCGCATTCAGCAATATTTCCGCTATATAGCGACTACTACTATACTATCTATGGAATAGTGATATTGATGCTATAATAGTAAGCTATGTATAAAATAGCGATATTGATGCTATAACACTATACTATGTATGGAATAGTGATATCGATACTTTAATACAATACTATATAAAGAATAGCGATATCAATACTATACTACTATTTATGGAATAGTGATATCGATACTTTAATACAATACTATATAAAGAATAGCGATATCAATACTATAATACTATTTATGGAATAGTGATATCGATACTTTAATACAATAATATATAAAGAATAGCGATATCAATACTATAATACTATACTATGTATGGAATAGTGGTATCGATACTTTAATACAATAATATATAAAGAATAGCGATATCAACACTATAATACTATACTATGTATGGAATAATTATATCGATACTCCAATACAATACTATGTAAACGATAGTGATATCAATACTATAATACTTCACTATGTAAACAATAGTGATATCAATACTATTATACTATACTATGTAAACAATAGTGATATCAATAATACAATAGTATATAAATAATAGTGATATCAATACTATAATACTTCACTATGTAAACAATAGTGATATCAATACTATTATACTATGCTATGTAAACAATAGTGATATCAATAATACAATAGTATATAAATAATAGTGATATCAATACTATAATACTTCACTATGTAAACAATAGTGATATCAATACTATTATACTATGCTATGTAAACAATAGTGATATCAATAATACAATAGTATATAAATAATAGTGATATCAATACTATAATACTTCACTATGTAAACAATAGTGATATCAATACTATTATACTATGCTATGTAAACAATAGTGATATCAATAATACAATAGTATATAAATAATAGTGATATCAATACTATATTATGTATGGAATAGTGATATCGATACTATACTACGTGATACCGATACCATAATATTATACTATGTATGGAATGATAATATGGGTACTATAATACTATACTATGTACGTATGTACGGAATAGTGATATCGATACTATAATACTATACTATGTACGGAATAGTGATATCGATACTATAATACTATACTATGTACGGAATAGTGATATCGATACTATAATACTATACTATGTACGGAATAGTGATATCGATACTATAATACTATACTATGTAAGAATAGTGATATCGGTACTATAATACTACGCTATGCACTTAATTATTCGTCGTTCTGGGGCACTAAATAAACCTTTCCACACACCCCACTCCCCCCACCTAGCTAAATAATATATAGCCCTCACGAGTATGAGGGCTATAGGTCGGCCCCAGTAACCTCCAGCGAGGGTTTCAGATAATTTTATCACGAATCATCCACCTCTGAAACTGCCGTACATCTAATCTCTATCCCCTCCTGCGCACTATTTTAAAATCTTGCGCACTATTGTGAAATAGTGACACATATATCGCAGTCTGAATTTTCCAGTCGAAAACTTCAACTCTCTACGCGCCATGTTGGTGACGTCACGGTATATGTGTGCTGGCCGTTTGCAATGGAACATGGCGCGTATAAAGTGGAAGTTGTCGACTGGAAAATTCAGACGGCGATATATTCGTTACTATTTCACAATAGTGCGCAAGATTTTAAAATAGTGCGCAGGAGGGGATAGAGATTAAATGTACGGCAGTTTCAGAGGTGGGTGATTCGTTAAAAAATTATCTAAAACCCTCGCTGGAAGTGACTGGGGCCGACCTATAACCCTCATACTCGTGAGGGCTATATATTATTTAGCTACCCCCACCCCACCCCACCTCCGCTGTCTCCCGTGGAAGGCCAGATAAGTATAATATGCTGTGGATAGATGGACAATTCTGCCTACATGTCTTGTTTGAGTAAGTATATATTTACGCCGTAATTTGACAATCACGGTAGTATACCGCGTCATAATATGTATTCTTATCTGCCGACTGTCAGAAGTATATAGGACACCTCCCGATACCTGACACCGCATATGTTTGATCAATAACTGGGCCAGGCTAAAAATATTTTTGCTCTGCTTAATAGCACATACGATTAAGGCAAAATATTTGTATTGAAATTTCAAACTTAACCCGGGGCTAGGGGCCGTATGAACACATGTACTTCAATATCCTCATGGTGCTCATATGAACAGTCACAATCAAAGCGTGACTGAGGTACATCTTTTTTGGATAACGACTCTAAAACGAATATTACGGATTAAGAATACTGATCAGCGATACGGATTTGATATCTTTGGAACATCATGATGTCTTGCCGGCATCATTGAAAGCTGTTGACCGCTTCTCTCTTGCAGGAAACAAGCCTATGTTTATATATACTATGATTGTCTTTTTGAATTTGGTGCTAATACTGTTATATGGAAAATGGAATAGGTCTTCGGATTATGGACGCGGATATTCTCTAATGGACGACGGCTGGATTATGAATGACGGACTAGACGCTTGTAATTAGAGTTTTGACAATTCAATATAATTCCGTTCAACCCAGATTGAGAAATAGTGCCAGATAGTGCAGCTCGTTAGCGGCGAAGATGTGTAGATTGATCGAGCCTCTGGACTGCTTAGTTATCAAAAGTGAAAGTAACTATCACCCCGAAACAAGATTGGATATGACATGTCGGGGCGGACGCGGATGAATATCTCGCATGGTTCAAATCAATACAGCACTACGATTTTTTCAATAGTATGTTATATGTATGTAAGATGTACAGTTATACAAACACAATGGGCAGACCCCTATACAACGACAAAATATCAACCGGAGTTTGGAGGGGGGTGAGGGGAGTCTCATTCTCTTCCGCATTACTTTCGTCATTTAGTCCCTTAATATTTTAAGGAATTTTATCAAGTTTCTCCAAGATAGCTATGGGATCATGGAGATGTCGCGCACCGCAATTCAAAGGGCAAAGTCACTTTTGCTCAAAAATAAAAAAAAGCACGACTGAAATACTAAGGCTACTTCCGAAAACCCACAGTGTTTTCCCGTTTAACTGTGAGGGGCCGAAAAAAAATTTCCAGTGGATTCATATGGTTGCTTTTTAGTCGCTAGAGGTCAATTTCTCCCACCTCCAGCATATCGCTTCAGTTTATTACCTGTATATGGTAGGATTCTGCTGGTGAACTGTTGGTCCCCGAGGCCCGCCCTATGTACATGGCATTCGACAAATATATGTAGGTTTATTGTTTTGTTGGGAAATTTAAGCCGCACGACGTCGGGCATTACAGGATAGTGTTCTGTGTATTCTTGCATTTACAAGGTTTACACCATGTTGAGGCGTTTATTCTATCAGGATGCTCATCGATTAACATCAGATGATCTGATCTGAGCTGATCTGTCATCAAAGCACTCGAGCTAGCGTATTTAATTCCGCTTAAGCCGGTGCTAGGGACGGTGCAGATACTTTATGTCTCCACATGAACAGCTGCAATAAAAGCGCGGCTGAGATACTAAGGCTGAGTCCAAGAATCTACCGTATTCTCGAATCTGAAAGTGGGTGCCGAGAGAAGCTTAATCCCTGTTTCCTTTTCAATCGCCAGACGTATTCAATGTTTTCCCAACTCTTGCATATCGCTCCAATTTATTAACCTTTTTCTGTAGGATCGTATAATTGATTTTGAATTCATACAACGTGATTCAACATTAAACCTTTAGAGTGGAATTTGTGTAGAGACAGACATTCAAGGTCTTGATACTGTGATATTCTCAAAGACACTATAGGATTTTACACTTAAAAGATGGATTCAGCATTTTCTTGAACTGATTTAATTTTGCCTAATTTTGTCCCAAATTGACTGACATGATGATGTATACAGCAATACCTGGGCTGGACACCTTCATTTTCTTACACACCTTTTTTTACTTTTCAACATCTGGTTTATCCATCATCACTAAAAATGTGATGATCTGTCACTGGAAAAAAATGAGACGGGTACCATCTGATGTGGGGTCATTTGTTGGGTCATATGACTTCATTCGCCGGTATAGTTTGGTATATCTGGAAACCTTCATTTTCTTACACACTTTTTTTATACTTGTCAACATCTAGTTTATCCATCATCACTAAAATGGTGATGATCTGTCACCGGAAAAAAAATGAGACGGGTACCATCTGATGTGGGGTCATTTGTTGGGTGATATGACTTCATTCGCCGGTATATTTTTCCACCGTCCTTTTAATGTTGCGGTTAATTTAATTAGTGTCAAGGGCACTTTGTTCATTGCCGACAGTCGATAGTAAGTTTCTGGCCTATCCTCTCAAAGGTTTAGTCAGAAGGAAAACTTTGGGGATTGTAGACAACGATGGTCGGAAATACATTTCTAGTCTATTCTCTTAGGCCATGTAGCTGTCAGTTAACTTCAAATTTGGATGTGATATCTCCACTTCTAGGATATGGATTGTGATCAGGTTTGGTTATGTTGATACGGAAAGACTTGGTAGGAAAGAAAAGTTTTCATTTTGAGAACAATGGTCAAAGCTGAGATCTGCGAACTCCCAAACAGGTGTCACTACGCACCAACCCGTATCAACATTTAAACGTAATATTGCAAATATTAAACCCAAGTAGCTCTTAGCCTGCAAAGTAAGGCAATCAAACGTTTCTATCAGAAATATTGTATAATTTACTTGCGGATTTAAGCTTTAGCTGTCTAATTAATGAAAAAGGATAATAAACAGCCAACAATACGTTTTATCCAAATTCGACGAAGGTGGAGTTCCCATCAAAGTCGTGGCTTACATCACAGCAACGTTATCTTCTTTTTCTGTATTTTCATTACTACAGTCTGGATGCTTAGACATATAAACATATAAAAGCCTATAGGCTCTGATTTATTATACGGGTATTTGTTCACTGGAAATTTGCGCGTGGTAAACATTGGTTTCGGGTAGGAATCGCTTCTAGGGCGATTTCCACTCTAACGTCCAACAAGCTTAAGGGCAACAGGTTAGACCCGCGTGTATCATAGTGGCCACCAAGGTTCATACTACTATTAACCCTGACCCAGAGCAATGGTATGTCCACGATGATCGGCTTCTCGGTTATTCGCTTAGACTGTGTTGCCATATTTGAAAATACCGCGCATTCTGGCGAGGTTGGTCGCTCTCTCTCTCCACAAGCCATATGCCTTGGGGGTCTGTTAGATATATAGTGGATCCAGTCTGTGGTATGTTAAGGCGGTCGAAACTCCCAAGAAGAAAAAATGTCGCTCAAGCCTCACATTTATATCTCAGCCTTGTTTAATTTTTCACCAAACATATTTTCAAACATTATTATTTGTTTTATTACAGACCTGTGTGATCATTCGTGGCTTCTGGAGGCAATGAAAAGGACTCTGAAACAAAAGTAATCCATTTCTACAAGATGGCCGCTAAAGTTCAAATCGGTGGAAAAGTTAAATCAACCGCGAGCAAGAAAATTAAACGGCGATTAATAGTTCTTGCTTCAGTATATGTAGTTGTATTTACTTCGGTGTTAATCACACGAGGTCTGTCCGAATCTGGATCGTTCCCCAACCCTCAGGGTCAAAGCTCCCAACAACTATCCCATGTTTGGAAGAGAGATGTATCGAATCAAGGGGTGAATAACTCTGGAGGAGGTGAACAGTTGTCTGCAGGTAGGTACACATTATACACATATTTTTTTCCAATATGAACTTAGAATATCATGCGGGATACCATTGCGGCATGGGATAGTAACTAATTGGTTGATCATTGATTTTATACCAATTATATAGAAGGCACTTTCTGTCTATTACTTGAGAAAGAGCGGATTTTGACGCTTTGAACTACTTCTCACAATTATGAGCAACAAGTGGTCTTCAAATCCAGGAGGCATCTCCGCCGATCAAACTTCCTATTTTCAAATCCATCGGTAATATGGCAATACTGAAACAATATAATCAAGTAGAATGGGTTTCGTCGATAGATCAAATTAATTACACAGTTTATATCTAATTAAATGATTTTATTTTCAACAAATTATCGACTCTTTCGTTATACACATCGTGATGGGTGCTATATATTGTTGGAATTATAATTTTTTCTATATAATTCGGTCTACGGCAACTTTTCGTATCGTAATTCTGAACCAGAATAGGCAAGGGCAGGGGTTGTTTAAATCTATATCAAGGGAAAACGTACTAGTGTTACTATGCCATGCTTATTATTCAATGGCTGGATACCGTGGCCATTAATTACTCATGAATTTGGCCATGAATTTCAGAAGAACCAGGAAATGCGAACTGTACAGAGCGGTCCATCAATCAATTTCCGCCCAATTTCTTCACACTGTATCAGACTCAGCATGGGGGCGTGGTCATACATATCTTGTTATCCCTGTATGTGTTTGGTGCCTTAGCTATTGTCTGCGATGACTATTTCGTGGCGTCGCTGGAAATGATCTGTGATGGTATGTATATGGCGTCGTTCTCGGCGAAAACTTTTTAAATATTTCACTCATCCTGTTTGATGAAAATATATACTTATTTTTCTCGAATGTTATCTCAATCTTAATATATTAATATCCCATCAACGCTCCCCCAGTTGTATATGTCGCTATAGGATCTAATCATCTTGATTTAACACGACGAGCGTTCGCCAATCATGCTGTCTCTTCCGCGTGGATGGAAGGAGACATCGAAGGTAGGAGATTTTGGTTGGCTCGTTGCTATATGTCGCTATAGGATCTAATCATCTTGATTTAACACGACGAGCGTTCGCCAATCATGCTGTCTCTTCCGCGTGGATGGAAGGAGACATCGAAGGTAGGAGATTTTGGTTGGCTCGTTGCTATATGTCGCTATAGGATCTAATCATCTTGATTTAACACGACGAGCGTTCGCCAATCATGCTGTCTCTTCCGCGTGGATGGAAGGAGACATCGAAGGTAGGAGATTTGTCGCTATAGGATCTAATCATCTTGATTTAACACGACGAGCGTTCGCCAATCATGCTGTCTCTTCCGCGTGGATGGAAGGAGACATCGAAGGTAGGAGATTTTGGTTGGCTCGTTGCTGGTCGAATATATTTCGATGTCGCTGTTGTCCAGCGAATGTGACGCCATAAAAATGGGTAGATATACAGAGTGACCTTTGGTGGAGGATGAATCTCCCTCCCCCACACACTGCAAGTTGAATAATGTACGTGCGCAGACATAGTGACCACGTGCCGTACCACCCTTTTAATCTTTCGTTTAATTAATGGGCTCCGTAAACACCAAATTTATTTAAAATAAGTATGTACGATTGGAAAGCTTTGACAAAATATCAATAAAAAAAGATTGAATTAGACTAAATACGCCCCCCCCCCCCATTTCTTTTTTACCATTTTCTACGCTTAGATGCAGATTAAGTCTTTCTGGTTCATCTTAGGTTGGCAGAAATTAAATAAATTATTCTATTAGAAAACTTGAAAGATATTTTGAGCCAAAATTTATCCCACTCAAATTCACTTCGATTATACAGATTCCTTCATGTGAAGCGGGTCAGGATGGCAAACCTCTGTACCAAATTTATATTTCTCTATTATAAAGCCAGTTGCGCACATTGCCCCACCGATGGGGAAAATTGGCCTAAGTTGGAATGATCCATGGGAGCATTGCCCATGGGTCGGCATAGCTCAGACGGTAATAGCAACTCCACGGATAGGAAGGGTCGTTTCTCTCTGACAGTTGATTTATTCTTTCTCCTGAAAATCATTACTCATTCACTCAAATTTGAGTTAAATTTATTGAAGTTGAACGAAATTCGCTCAAAGTTAATGAATTACATGCGTCTGGTCCGTCATTCATTATTCAGCCGTCGCTCATTAGAGAATCTCCGCGTCCGTAACCCACATACCTATTTCATATAACAGCATTAGCTCCAGATTTAAAAAAACAACAACAATCAAATACAATACAAATACAATAGTGTACAAATATATAGGCTAGTTTCCTGCAAGAGAGAAGCAGTCAACAGTTTTCAATGATGCCGGCAAGACATCACGATGTTTCAAAAATATCAAATCCGTAAGGCTGATCAGTATTCTTAATCTAGTAAATGAGTTGATACGTGCGCTAGCCCAGGGTAAAGCGAGATTAGACACAAGTTACGAAACGTAACACGATAGGTCTTGCACGCTACGCTCTGATCCAGAGAAGATCAACTGCAGTTTGAATGGTATCAATTTCTATCTTTTCACAGAAATATTTTTCTTAGAGAGCAAATTACAAATAACTTCATCTGTGCTGTAACGTTACTAAGCGGCATTTATAATATTATTATATTTCACTAGGTTGCCGAAATAATAACATGGAAAAAGAGATAACGTGTAGGCCTTTGTATTCCAAAAAACACCTCGCCTACCGTGTGACTTTTCTGTACTCGGGGTCACATGCACATTGTCCATTATTTCTCCGTTATAGAAGCACACATATGTCCAATGATATGTATCGGTGCATTTTAAAGCAACTGTGTGGAAATGAATTATCTGTTCCGAAATGCAGAGAGACAAGATAGCTGTCTACATTTCACACATGGTGTCGGTTCGTGATTACTCGAATGTGTGGAAATCGGAGCGAATGATATGACCAGCATTGCTGGTGCACGAGATATAGGTCAATCTCAACATGAGCCGTATATTCGTGGAAATGAGATCTGCCATCTATCGTGTTACTCTTCCAACGCAGAATGATTAATTAGCACAGTTCCAGCTTTAACATATAATTCCGGTAAATCCTGGTGTGCAATCATATATAATATATCAGATACTTTACAAGGTTCTGAAATAATAACAAACTTCATGAGTTCAAAAAAAAACTGTAGGCTATACTCATCTGAACAGCCAGAAACGTTTCGATCAAACCATGATCAGGCGATGTAGAATCGGCCATACAAGATTAACTCACGAACATTTACTAAAAAAAAGCCAGTCCCAAGGTGTATTCCAGTGAGAATTAGCAATATGTCAGTTTATAGCTATGTATTGGTACCTTTTCAACATGGAAACAAGGCTAAATATGATATTGGCCAGCATTGCCGGCAATTCCAACATCACTTTTCATTATCACTATTATTGGTCTATCAAATTGAATGTTTTGTCATGAAACCGGTACAACCTATTTCTAGACCTCTTTTTCGGCCCCCATCGCTCAACTAATTGGACAGTTTGCCCTGGGCGGTGCCGAATTACGTATCACAGCCTGTTTGCAAATATTCGTGACACTAGATTTCTGCTTTACGTTCACGGTTTTAGCTGATTGACCTACCCCTAGCCTACCGCTTCTCTCTTCCAGGAAACAAGCCTATGTTTATGTATACTATGATTGTTTTTTTGAATTCGGTGCTAATACTGTTATATGGAATATGGAATAGGTCTTTGGATTATGGACGCGGATATTCTCTAATGGACGACGGCTGGATTATGAATGACGGACTAGACGCTTGTAATTGCAACATTCGACACTGCACACCGCTACCCTTAGCCTTGCAACGTTCGATACTGCAGACCGTTAAGCGTCAGACACGACAATAAACTGACAGCCTTTGTCCACCAAATAAGATAAAGGATCGACTAATGATCGATACATCTGTCCGGATCAGAACAGTTTTGAACGTGATAATGTTTGAGGGTTAAAGATCTTAACTGTTTATTTCTATATTTTTTAGGTTTGGGACTACAGGAAGATGTGGCCGGAGCGACGTTTATGGCGGCGGGAAGTTCAGCTCCCGAACTCTTCACATCTATAATCGGTCAGTCAATAATCAGCTAGTCTAGAAACAAAACCACTGCTTAATATACCAATTTCTGTGGGAGAAATGAGGACAGGATTAATGCCAAAATCCAGTTGTTTTATTCTACCCATTCGTGTTGATCAACTTGATCAGTTGATCAACCTACATCCATGTACACTTCACATTTCATTCAGGTTACCTGAATTGTATTCTTCCAATATCTTAAATATGTTTAAATTAAAATTAAAATTCTGAAACAGACGTTGATCAATTGGCCTGAATACATGTGATAAATTTGGTTAAAATATAAATTATATTGTATGGACCTTGGAAGGATTCTCCATGTTCAATGTGATATCTACAGTCTTTGTGTATGGAAAGTGGCTGAACGTCGGGGTATACCAGAACAACTAAAATGTTGTGATTTTGCTATCAACGCCGTCGAACAAGACAATAATGCTGTATCGGGGTAACTAATATTGGTGCGCGCCAAAATTAAGCACAGATCTGCAAGTCTGCACGAAAATTTACCTAATGTGCGTTCCTCCTATGCGTTCGCACATAATAAATCTGGTAAAATGTGCCGGCGTACTGTGAAGCCCATTGGTTCCTGACAGATCTTAGATCCAAGAACTGATGACTATAGAACAAATGTATGAAAATATAGTTTTAAAGAAAGCAATTTCACGATTCACAGTTGAGAATGTTTTGTGAACTTTGCAAAGAATACTCAATTCCCATCAAAAATGTGGCTTATATTATCGTATTCGTCAGTAATATTTGTTGAGTGTTCAGTAACCAATCCGCCAGAACTCCCAATCCCTGGTGTTCTGTAAGACTGCAACGCAATTCTCATTCAATAGATCATATGCAGTGTCCATGCAACTGCTAGTGATTAAGATACAGATCAGATTTGTGTATTACTTTTTAAAACATCGAATCCATTAGCCAAATGAAAACTCTTAATCCCAGGCTTGAGCCGAGCCACCTGTTAAGAAAAGCCATGGCCAGAGACAAGATTTCTTTTCGTGCCATGTGACTGTGGCGTTGTTTTAAATATGCTGTCTTGTTTCACTTTTTCAAGGCGTGTTCATCGCTAAGAGTGACGTTGGTGTGGGGACAATCGTCGGATCAGCCGTATTTAACATTCTATTTATTGTGGCTATATGTGCGCTTTTCGCCGGGATGGTACGTATATGAATGACAAATCTACATTTCCTACTGCATCCTCTCCCAGGGTGTTTTGCTCTACGCTGCATTTACCCCTGTAGGGGTCTCGCCATTCTTTACAGGATTCTTGTAAAAACCAAGAACTGTTCTATCTGACTGTTTGACTGATCGCAAAATGTATATTTATCTCGAAATACACTAAACAGTTATTCAGCGTATTTCAAAACGCCAATTTCACATAGTTTGAAGGCAACCTTTTGACAAATTACCCTAGAACTATATGTTGCGGAAATATATATCGGTGAGTAGAGATTGATATCAATTCGCCCAGTTAGACGGTCGCCGTATTCGTTTACTGTGGCAACAGATGACCTCGGGTCATCTCCGGTACAGCCCGTGAGACCCTTACAGCGCTAAATGGAGAGGCGCAAATCAGAACTAAATGAATGCCTGGTAGAGCTTGTTTCTACTGTAGCGAAATGTCATGTACAATACTTTCAGAAGGATGGCGTCAATTTGTTCCAATATTCTGGGCGTAGGCGTGACGAACCCAAAGACTTTGAATCAAAGATTTTAGGGTAAATTTCAGTTTGATCCAAACTATTGGTGATCCTTTTGACCCAGCTATTTTGGGTATGTCACGTCTATACAGCTCTTCTGGCAGGGACTGATTTGTACAAAATATACACATTAATGTGTAAAAAAATAGAACAGTATGATACGAATTATTCTCGTATGACTGCAATTAAGCAGTTCTGGGAATAAACTCTATTGTTAGGACCAAATATGACTCTCTAGATGTAACCATTCCTTACCCTCATTTATGAACCAACGCTTTATTGTGCCGATCAACATCAAGAGCGCCAGTTTGCCTTCATCATGATTTAAAACTTCATGTAAAATTCAGCGGTTATATTTGATATCTGTTGGGGGCATTCGATGACCTCTTGATTGTATACATAATATGAGATTGAATATATATTGGATTGAAATAAAGTATTTGGAAAGGATACCTTTATCTGTCTCCGGATATAGGATGCACGTGTTACAAGGTGTAGCATTAGAAGTTTAAGCGATTTGAAGATAAGGAACGGGGCATTTAGCTTCGATTAAATTCGGGGGGTGGGGGAGGGAGGGGGGGAGGGTGGCTGAAGATGCAGCGTACATGGTATGAGAAGGAATATTAATATTGCCTCGTACATATTGATGGAACCTTGGAGTGGCAATTTTAAAGCTGGGAAAATAAACTATGAAATATATCTCATTTTCAAAGCGACCGACGTCTCGGTTTGAGATCGAGCGACGTACCGTGGAAAATTACAAGGGAACAATGATAATGCAGATAGAACCCAAAACCGCTTCATCCCACAACACCGCCCCACCCCACAACGCAGCTCCATCACAATAAACGTCAGCCCATCGCATATAGAGAGCATGTTATCGACCTAAGATTGTCTTGTATTGCTCATTGATGAAGATAATGATTTATTGGTGTACGCAATAAATACTGTTATATGTTATAGTATATTATATTTTGTATTCCTCTTACTACATTTGGTTAAGGATGTTGTGCTTATATTCTATACAGGTGGTGTATCTGACATGGTGGCCCATGGCCCGGGATTGTACAGTCTATATACTCAGTATTATTGCACTCATCATTGTCATACACGATGGAGTTATACACTGGTAAGGCAAGATCTACAGTGTCGTATTGTGTTGTCCAGCGATTTTGGCTAGAATTGCCTCCCTGGTACGGACAGAACCTATGCTATTGTGTGAAAATAACTGAACATGCTATTGCGTTGGTGGTCAGATCATGGTTGAATCATATCGCGCGTATTCGTGAAATAAAAATATCTAGGTAAAAAGTGGCAGTGACTGAACATTTTCCATGAAGAAAAAATGATAGGTCACGGTCGACAATCTTCATGGTCAATGTGAAATCCATCAGATTGTCAACCATGATCGTATCATTATTGATCATGAGAGCATGGTTGCCATTTAGTAGTGGACTGTTTCGAATACGCGTTTTAATTGACCCTTGTGTTTGATCGCTTATTTGGACGAAAGGGACGTTTGTTTGATTTCCTAGCGAAAAAGCCTTCAATATCATGTACAGACACATATACATCTGTCGTCTCCTCTTCTTCATATCCAGCGTGTAGATCTGTGGTCTATTAGTTCGTACATCTATTCTTTATATAGAACTGTTTTATTCCTCGATATCTTGACTGAATTTCATTTTCGTACTGGTATTGCTATCCAAAGTATCCGAAGTATAGCTCCAGGTAACACAATTGTCCCTTGATTCAGGCTATCTTATCATCATTATCCGGATGTTTGACTTAACCCGGAATCATGAGCTTATGGACAATCCATATATTTAATAAATAAGATGAACTTTGGGCCAGAACTATCTTTTTACTATCTACTGATATCGGACAAGGCGTTAGCAATGTATTTCATCCCGCAAAACATCTCAGTAGGCTATTGGTTTCCAGATATGGTATCCGTGATCATATCGTCGTTCTGTTAGATTGTATAATGATCACCTTCCCGCTTCTACGAATTTCGTCCCAGTTGCTAAAGAACGCTCGCATATAACAGTCATTCTCATGTGATTATTATCCCACGCCGGTACCCTGAACGGGGATAAGGAATTATCTGTCCGTAGTAAGAAAACTCCAATGGCGATATAAGGACGAATAGCCTATTGCCATTGAGGTCACTCGATAAAAGTTCAAGGTCACAGCACCCATGAATTGAATCCAGCTTGTCCGTCTTCTCTAGCTTTTCAGATTTTATTCACCAAACTTCATGAAGGCTTCATGAATATGATCAATAAACTATCCATTTCGAGGTCAAATATCAAGGTCACAACGTTCAAAAGCTGTATGTACATGTGGCTTCGTCTGAATTGTCTTCAATTCTGATTCGCTGAACTCGCGAAACTGCACAGATTTCGAAGAAGACCATGGAATTTAGCCGCAATCAAATGGAGTGAGATACATTATTTGGAGTTTATTTGAACGGAAGATGTTCGTCAGTAGTGCGCATGACGATAGGATCATCATGATGTGCTGACACAATTGGATTCTACAAACTTCTTCTTGCAAGAATCTATTTCGCGCCCGAATGGAAGTTTGGGCTGATTCTGTTTTGAAAAAAACATTATCGTGGCGGGAATTGTGTTTGTCTATTGACATGTTTGCATCTATAATCCACGTATCTCACAGAGTAGTTCGATTGATAGTTATAGTGAATTAAATTAGCACCATCATGGTTGGGCCATATTTTAGCTCAAGTCAGTCATTTTCAATGAAACTGAAAGTGACTTTGAATTTAGTGGAAATATAGATTAATCAGAATGGTGCTAGTCCTCGGATTTCGCTGTAATGGACAATCTATATATATTTAATAAATAAGGCGAACTTTGGGCCGGAACTATCTTTTTACTATCTAATAGCGTAATAGGCTATTATCCTTCTATTTCCAGGTACGAAGCGATGGTCATGCTTATTATGTATATATTATATATCGTCATCATGTATTTTAATCGACGACTGGAAAAGTTCTTCAATGCCAAAGCCAAAACTATAGAACTTAGTTGGCTGAGATGTGATTATGTGGAGGAATCTGAAAGAAGTCCCCTAGTGACAAAACAAAGCAACGGCGTCATCCCGAACACACCAGAGATCGAAAAAACCTCCAAAATCAGTGACAAAGAAGAGGAAACAGAATTTGGCGGTTTACCACAGCCACACGAAAACGAACATACACATGGTAAGTCAGTGGTAGGCATAATCACCACACAAATGGCAATGTGCACATATTCAACACATCTAACGCTGCTTAGCCGAAACAAGAACTCTCTTTAGACGTTTGAGCATACTACATTTTTCTTTGAAATAAAACTGTCCGAATTGATATTGGTCATGTTTGTGGCTAGAGAGATCGAGACAAACGTAGGTTAACAAGTGAGGCGCACTTCGACTTCATAAAACAATTCTGGTTAAGCCTCTCGAAAATAACTTCCGAATTATAATAATCTTCGCATATAGTACCGGGGTTACTAGTACATTTGTACTGATTCCTCTGGGAGTAGAGATAAATTTGCACAACAAATCCTTATGCGTGGAGAAATTCCTGAAATCCAGAACGCAATTTGGCTTGCCCTAGTTTTGGCTAGGGGACCGTGAATACTATCAACATGGTAGGAATTCTACCGTGTCTGCTGCAGCTAATATCCTGGAATACTTTCCATACAAGAGTTATTATGACGTCACACCGAAAGATCCGCGTTCACAAAGACACCGACACAAATTATATTATTAGGATTTAACAAATTTCTAATCGCCTAAACGAGTTACCATTTGAGCAAATGTTTGAGTTTTAACCTTTTTGGGTTTCACAATCGGCGTCAAAATATTTAGGATTTAAATACTTTTATAAACGCATCTGCGTTTAAACATAAATATGGTTACGCCGGAACCATCTTCACCAGCCAAGTCAACTACATCGCGAAGCTCTCTACGCTGCCTTGACATTCTTGGCTGGTGGCAGAGGAATACTTCTCTGCGCCACCTAGTGGAAGTTTTAACGGCGAGAGACTTTTTGCCACCAGGAGTTGTTCCCCTTCAATCTCAAGTCGGCACTCACGTGAGGCGATTTGTTATCGTTTGACCTTGCAGCGTGTCCCAAAATCTGATTCAAATGATCAGAAACACTGAAAGTGACCGTGAAAGGGCTCTTCCTGTATCTTCTCGGTAGAATTTCCCCGTACATTCGACACAACTCATTCTTAGTGGGGGCCGTCATCTTGGGAAATCAACTTCTACGTAACGCGCATTCTGATTGCATGCAGCACGCCGTCTCTGCATCCAATCATCAATGAGGATTAACGTTCCAACTTTACTAGAGAAATATGCCAAGGCAATGTACAGAGCAACGTGATGTACGTCGACTTGGCTAGAGAAGATGCGCCGGAACATGTTTCGAAACTATACCGTCATAATTTTGCTTAGAAAAGTGTTTTAATTCCCAATCACATTATGACGTAGTGTATATCATCCAAGTTGTGCGTGTGGTCATATCATCCAAGTTGCCACATGAACAGGTACAATAAAAGCGTACCTGAGATACAACACATATCACGAATCGTTAGATTCTTGGTATGTGCTTTAGAATAGGTTAACCAGAGGATTATTCTGTGAAGTCATGTGACGCAGTCAGTATGTCGGCACCTCTTCCCACTTCCCTTATATGTGTTGTAATTGAAAATAATTTTGCCGCAATATCAATTCCATTGTCGGTCTGATTTATTAACAGAAGCCTGGAAGTCTACCCCTAGAGTAAAGCAGTTCGTGTTATTTTGGGCATTTCCTAATCAAATCGTCTGAGAAGGTGTGACAGCGAAGATACTTGAACATATAGGAAATTCATCAAAAAAACGTTGTTTCAATCTTTGTTGGATGCTATGGATAATAACAAACTTTACGACTTAAAAAAAATGTAGACTATACCCATCTGAACAGCCAGAAACGTTTCGATCAAGCCATGATTAGACGATGTGGAATCGGCCATACACGATTAACTCACGAGCATTTGCTGGAAAAAGAGCCAGTCCCAAGGTGTATTCCATGCCACGAAGATCATACGGTGAAACATATTCTTATCGACTGTATGGATTTTAAGATTGTGAGGGATAACTTTTATCGAGCAGCTACTTTGGAAGATCTTTTTGGTCGAGTAAAATTAGATTGTATTTTGGATTATTTGAGAGAGGTCGGTTTGTTATATAAATTTTGATGTATTGTCATGTTTTTAATGCATTAGTTTACTACTTAGAATACTTAGAATTTTGTTTGATTGTCGCCATATAGCTGAAATATTGCTGAACGCGACATTAAACCTTAATTCTCTCTCTCTCCCTTTCATAAAATGATCAATGTACCTGATTGGCATGTTTGTTTCTGTATGTTCGAATAATGCATTTGCAATTATCATAATGGAATTCCGATTAAGCCGGCGATAGGGACCGTGTGGACGCTCCATAATCTCCACATGAACATCTGCAATAAAAGAACGGCTGATATACCAAGGCTACGTCCGAGAATCCACCGTATTCTTGGGTCTGAATATTGGGTTCCGAGGAATGCTTTCCAGGAGAGTCATATGGTTGCTTTTTAGTCGCCAGTTCTTCCCACCTGTTGCATGTTGCTCCAATCTGAACATATCCAGTGATGGCACCGAGAATTGTTGCACAATAGCTTTTATCCTGAAAATGCAATTTTTTTACTAATGTTAAAAACAGTGGTAGCGATATAATGATTTTGTAACAATAGCATGCTAAAACGCTCGCCTCGCAAGCGGCCTTTCCCAGGTTCGATCTCGACTCTTATCAAACTTAACAAATGGAGCTTGTATCTTTCTGGCTTGACGCTCATCAGGAAGAGGATAGATCAAGGATTAGCTGGCCCGGTTTCTGAATAATGTTCGTTGTGATATGCTTGAACAATTCTAGAAAGCGCCGTTAAAACTCTACTCACTCAATAGCATGTTAAGAAGTATGTACCTAATGGTCGCCGTGGAAGCCAGTGATGCAAACCGGTCCCATAACCTCTGTTAAGTATCTCCCCTTATATCAATGCCACATTGTGCATAGTCTGTTGTGTATACTGAGTATCAACTACTCTATAACGGTATGATGTATATGACATTTCACCCTCATATCTATCCACTGGTCAACTTTGCAGTCATTAAACGATCAAGCCAGGCACATCACAATATTACCGTATGTAAAGAGAGTCAGACGCGATATTTTTTCTCAAAACAATAAATATGCTTGTTTCTTTATGTTGTAGCTCACGAAGAATACGATAGCCCGTGGACAATTCCTGACAGTTTTTTATACCGTATATTCTGGGTGGGCATGGTTCCCGTCAAATGTTTTCTCTTCGTCACCATTCCGGATTGTCGTTGGCCGGGGAAATGGCGGAAGTTGTACATGCTAACCTTCATAATGTCCGTTGTGTGGATCGCCGGCTTCTCTTATCTCATGGTCTGGATGGTTACAATTACAGGTTAGTTCTGAACAGAAATCTCATTATTGGGCAACTTATCCTAAATATCGTGTTCAGGACATTGGAAAGCAGAAAATGTGCCGAATATCTCTCCCTCATTTAGAACTTCACCGAAAATGCCAAAACGAAAGCTCCGATTCGAACTTCAATCTTCTTATATCACAAGTGCGGAAGATGTTATGTTGGGAGTCGGACACCTACATGTACTTATCGATGATGTATTTCTATTCACCAGGTGATGCTTTGGGCATTCCAGACACGGTGATGGGGTTGACCCTGTTAGCGGCCGGTACCAGTGTCCCTGACGCCATGTCCAGTTTAATTGTTGCCAGAGACGGTAATTCCAATATGTTGTTTTGTTGAATACTCTGTGTACAGAAATGTGATAAAGGAGTAATTAACTTTTGAATATCAACTGGCTACAAATAAGAGTTGCACTCTACGTCCTCAGAAAATGGGTACAGAAGTATTTTCACCACCCGATTCCAATCCAGGATGCACTTCCTCTTTCGAGAGAGCGGGGCTTTGGTTAGACCCTCCATGAACCTCCTACATTGTCAGATTAACAGGGCGCTTGCAGTTCGGTTCTACGAAAGCGGAATGTGGGCCAACACTTGGGGGCACTTGTTCCAACATGGTGGTGATCCATCAGCGCTAGCCTCGCTTTGGACATGCTCATCCATTCTCTTCGAATGAATACTTCAGTTCCATCCATCGGTGTGTCTGTGGGGTGGAGGGTTTGTCACTTGGATGTGATCAGATAGTATGAACCTTGAATTCTTTTTCTTTGTAGGTCTAGGGGACATGGCGGTGTCCAATACTATAGGCAGTAACGTGTTCGATGTATTAATATGCCTGGGACTGCCCTGGTTAATCCACACGACCATCATAGATTATGGCGGAGTTATCGAGATGAACAGTAAAGGACTGGTGTATTCCGTCGTAACTCTGCTAACCACGGTTGCTTTCCTTCTTATCGCCACTCATTGCAACCGATGGAAATTGAACAAATGGATGGGTGTCATGTTCCTAATAATTTATGTCATTGTGATCACCTTGTCGTGTCTGTTCGAGTTGAACGTGTTTGGTGATCTTAATTTGCCACCGTGTCCCAGAGATTGAAGAGCACATGGGATTCTCCGGGATTCTTGGGAACATTTGGACACAACTGAGATGAATATGCTGATCACAGGATGATTAGGACATCATTGTGGTTAGAGACCAAACAGACATATCCACTCACCGACCATTGTCGTTTTGCAAACTAACAATTCCCACATTGCCAAAACCTACCATGATCATGGATGTCATCAATATCTTATGTGATTAGTTTCCACGCCTTGTGAAATGTCTAAAGCTAATATTGAATGGGAACAATCAAAGATCTATGACAGCTAAAATGTTTACAGGGGAAAACACTTGGAAATTTATACTGCAAATCAGATAATTCGCCTACTACGTGCACTGGGAGGGAGGACATATCCAGTGTTAGTACTAGCGTGAGGATTAATCGTTCGCTCAATCGGCTGAGAGGGGGGATAATTACGAGATAATTCGTACTTATTAATCAATAACTCCACAGGAATATAACTCCACGGGCCTTGTTCTATCTCATAAATATATATATATATGTTTTCAAAAGCGACAGGTATAACAGATATAGATGGTGAATATTAGGCTAAAAACTGATGGGCATGCATTGAGTAAATAGTACCAGGTTGAACATAGGTTAACTATGAAGAAGGGATATCGGAATCTAGATTTGAAAAGCGAGGAGGTTGTAATGACTAGCCCCGGGGCTAGGGGCCGTATGAACCCATGTACTTCAAGAACCTCATGGTACTCATATGAACAGGCACAATCAAAGCGTGACTGAGATACATCATTCTTAGATGACGACTTTACAACGAATATTATGGATTAAGAATACTGATCAGCGATACGGATTTGATATTTTTGGAACATCATGATGTCTTGCCGGCATCATTGAAAACTGTTGACCGCTTCTCTCTTGCAGGAAACAAGCCTATGTTTATGTATACTATGGTTGTCTTTTTGAATTTGGTGCTAATACTGTTATATGGAAAATGGAATAGGTCTTTGGATTATGGACGCGGATATTCTCTAATGGACGACGGCTGGATTATGAATGACGGACTAGACGCTTGTAATTTGAGCATTTGGGGGAGTTTGTTCCATTCCCGCGGTCCTGTAACTTTTATCGCTCAAACCTTACATTTTAAAGGCCTATATATAAGTTAATATACTTATCTCTTGTCTGATAGCAGTAAATTGCGCTAGTCTAATAAAATAGTCTCGAAAATATACTCCCAATAGTTAAGAATTATACATGCATTTCTGAAGATATACTGACTCAAAAGTTGAGATTTTACACTGGTAATATCTGATGAACGTGAACATACTCATACCATATTTCTTGTACAGGCTAGGTTACTACAAGTTAGTTTTTCTGGGTATTCTTTCATTTACCAGGTTTACCCCACGTGGAGGCGTTGACTCTCTCATACATCCACGATCCTCATCTATTAACATCAGATGAGTTGTTTGATCTGATCTGTCATCACAGCTCCCGAGCTAGCGTATCTAATTCCGCTTAAGTCTGTGCTAGGGGCCGCGTTGATACTTCATAGTCTTCACATGAACAGTTGCAATAAAAGCGCGGCTGAGATACTAAGGCTACCTCTGGGAATCCACCGTATTCTCGGGTCTGAATGTGAGGTGCCGAGGGAAGCTAGAGTCATATGGTTGCTTTTTAGTCGCCAAACGTCGTCAATTTTCCCCACCTCTTGCATATCGCTCCAATTGAGCCAGTCGAGGGGGTCAGATGAGTAACATATACCAAGAAGTAGACTTGAGGTGACCGAAGTGCAAAATTAAACGTTTAATCTCCATTCGATGCATTTACCCCTTTTGGCATCAGACTGTATACCTCCGAGAGGTATATTTCGAGATCGCCATTACATATCTAGAGTTACTGGGCATGCGCACAAGGCGAGGTCACGAAAGGTCAGTTGTACCAACTGTCACATTCTGCCTAGGTTGAAAGTTGAAAGTCTCGGAAAATGGAAACTAAATTTTGTTGAGACTAATTAAATAGCTCGAGTCGTTCTTGATTACAACACATATAAGTGAAGTGAGAAGAGGTGCCGACATACTGACAGAGCCACATGACTTCACAGCATAGTCTTCTGGTTAACCTATTCTAAAGCACATACCAAAAATCTAACGATTCGTGATATGTGTTGTATCTCAGGTACGCTTTTATTGTACCTGTTCATGTGGTAACTTGGATGATATGACCACACGTCCCCTAGCACCGGCATAAGCGGTATTAGATACAATGAGTCCATCTGGTGATAGTCCGTGAGATATTTTGGCGATTTTACGTACAGTTGCACAAAATGTAAACTGTTTTCCAACTATCGCGCAGCACAGACGCTGCGCAGTCACAAAAAATGAAATGGCGATATCGTATTGTCAGATATCACACGGATATTTTAAGAGGTTGCAAACTCGGACAATGGGACCGTGCGTTTGCCCTATGTTTGAATTATCGGCATATGGCAATCTCGAGAGAGTGAGAACAAGACTTTCAGTTCCTCAACATAGGATTGTGCAGAAATGTCAGTGAATATCAGCCAATAAACGTGGCAACAAGATAGTATATTGGATTGGAGCGATACGCAAGAGGTGGAAAAAACTGGCGACGTCTGGTGACTAAAAAACAACCATATGACTATACACCCAACATTCTGACCCGAGAATACGGTAGATTCTCGGACGTAGCCTTAGTATCTCAGCGCGGCTTTTATTGCAGCTGTATGACTGACCAATCAGACGACTTGTATGATACGATTACGACAAGTGGTAAAATTCCCATATCCCACATTGGTTGTGACTGGATATCATGGGCATGTGATTCAGGTTCTCCTTTCGTTGCTCAATGTATACATTGACAGTGAGTGGAATGCTATCGCTTAAACTTCGACATTTTGAAGATGCTGCCTGTTCGCTAATCAGAGTTTCCCTTGTGAAATATATATACTGTTTCAATCAAGATGCTGTGGTGAAACCGTGGCGTTATGTGTTAATCCTGCTATGTCAAATTGCGATTTTTGATTTTCGTACATCACTGAAGGGGAAATATCAGCTTTAAGTGAACACTTACTTATACAGACATGTGATATTTTGTGTGCTTATCATGGCCCTTCCCCATATGTTTATTGTGCCATATCATAGTTTACACAGACGCCTTCTCAACCTAGTGTTTGGCCCGGTTACTCAAGCAGCGGGTTACTCAATCTAGTACCTTGAAGCTTTACATGTTTGGGAAAACAATTTAGAAAGGAAAACCGACATATTTGGGGGCATTTGCAAAAGTATTTTGCGGTATATTTTTTTTCCAAATGTTGCGTTTTCCTACCAAATTACAAGAGTATATACTAGTATATAATGACATGGTCGGTTTCTGTGCAATCCCTATTATATGATGTATAGAGTTCGTAAATTATTCTCAAGTATTATTATGAATATAATGGCAAAAACCATTTGATTGTGTTTAATATATTTATTTATTTATACACGTACCAACAGATTCCAAAAATGCCCCTCGAGGGTATTTACATATGTCATCCCGTGATCTGAGCGAAATTATATGTATCTGTGATTGTAATCTTTGTCGTGTTTCTTATTATATTTTTCGCTGTTTCGAACTGTTTCCAAATAAACTCGTGGACGTGGATGGAGAATAACTAAGGAGAACTTGTTCGATGCTTCGAGAGTGCTATTCGAAAGGATTTCGTGCTGGTTGTGTGTGTGGTCTCTCTCTCTCTCTCTCGTTAAAACTGTGTTGAAAAGTCGAACTCTTGATGTGAAGGAGATGGGAGAAAAGGTGAGGAAGCCGGATGAGATCATTCCCTCTACCGTGACGGCCGCCCCGTGGAATAGCTGACAACGGTCACACCTTCCTCCTCCTGCGGTCGCTAACAACATGCAGGTGAACATGATGGTTACCCTCAACGGCTGCTATCGACGGTCTCCCGGGAAGGGATTCGCTGAGTTACACATTAACTTAAACAGATTAACGACTATTCAGATGTCTCAATTAAAAAGAAAATGTATGAAATACACAGATCACAATTTAAGCATCAATACCAGAGCAGCCATAACATCATTCGGAAAATCGAAGCACCGGTGCTTTCCCTGCCTGGTTCAGATCAATCCGGCCAACTGTTTTCTCGAAATACACGGTTTTCTTTATAAAACTGAAGAAATCAAGTAATGAAAGCGATACACAGATTAGAGGCTACTAACTTATGGTGATGCACCCGCAGTGATTATGCGCTCCCGTCGTAGCCCTATCTATGAAACGGCCGTGTCTGATCTTCAGCACCGGGACAGGCGACCATTCCTGATGATCTCATGCATGGAAGATATATTTAAATCAGGAATTCCAGAATGAATAACATAAATTTGCTTACAAAACCTCATAGCAGGGTTGTCTCCCATTATATCGGATGAAACACCCTGACAGTCAAACTGCTCAGAGTGATTATGCAATCAGTGCACACAAGTTTGTTTAACAATGAATCTTTCTTGTCCGCGCATTAGTTTCAAAGTTCTGCGATCGCAGATCAGTCTGTTTTCTTTATCAAGAGTATCGGGAATGAAATTTACAACTATTACACTGAAATAGATGTATTTCGAAACAAAAACAATCATGACGTCATCTCGAGTAAAGAGGCTGTCCTGGGCTAGAAGGGGACAAAATCTCCCGCCTCCGCACATTAGAGAGCGATTGTGTGCTGGGATTGAATACGCCAGGATTCGCCTGCCCATCAACCTAATATGTAGCCATGGTAGAAGGGGAGACAACCATGTTCAGAGATCGACCATTCGGTTTTATAGAAGCTTGAACAGATGATGCTGTTGTTCGAATTATGCCAACTATGTGACCTCCAGATGGCAAAACGCCCAAGCGAGTGAGTATTTACAGAATGCAAGTTCGTATTGAGAACAAATACCGATACTGACCAAGTGCTTCATTCTCCACCTTGTCACAAAACTACAATCACAATGATTTGTTCAGGGCGCAAGCCTCGGGCACCGTACACATCCGGGTTTCCAAACAAGCAGACATTCACTTGTAAACACCCATTTTTACGGTACAATGCAAGTGGCTGACTTGCTACGTGAGAACACGCATGTGATTTTAGAAGCATGGTGTAGATCTAAGTCGTATGGAAAAGGATAGGTTCTATTTTATACAATAAGTTCGATTCTGCAAATGTAACCAAGGCAAGAAGAGCAATGTATGCCTTGATGGAAGCTGTTCTGCAGGGCATCAATAACTTGAACTCCGTGACCTCCTCTCAGCTCCTGGGAACCTACGTACTCGCGGTCCTGATCCATGGGATGGAGACTCTTCTACTCACCATAGTTGATTTCACACAGCTCAATTTCCATAGGAAAGCCCTTAAACAGATACTCCCATTACCAACCAGCACCCTTCATACTGCTTGGCGTTCTCCCAGTCGAACCAACGATACATATTCGAATGTTTTCGCTTTTGCGGAACACATGGGCCGACGAGCATGCTGCCCGTCTCCACATCTGTATCCGCCAGGTCGGTGTAAGGGGATCTGAGAAAATGAGCTGATTCAGCGGAATGAGGAAAGTTCTGACCCTGTATGATCTCCCATCAATCCACTTGCTTCTGGACTGCACACCTAACAAGTGCAGCTGGAAAAGAGTTGTTCGTAAGGCTCTAGCCTCTCACATGACAAAATGGTATCCCTTCCTCAGTTACATAGCTGTCGAAGACTTCTTCCTTGGTAAGCCCCTCCCCGCAATATCTTCCGTTTCAGTTTTACGGACGTTAGAGCCCTTCCCATCCGACTGAGACATCTCATCGGTACTTACACCCTGCAAGCAAATAAGGCGGTGTTCAGCCAACACGCGGTGAACCCAATATGCCGCCTTTGTCGTGAGGGCCCAGAGTCGCGCACACACTTTCTAGCCACATATAGTTCATTACTGGACACCAGACAATAATTTTTCTATTTCTGTCTGTAGTCTGTCCATTGTGCCTGGAAATAGTTTGTTTCATTTCCTTTGAACATACTGGCGGTGTGTCGGCTCCGGATACACCTGTGCGGTCTGTGGATTCCTTCATTAATCCTATTCACTCTGGTGTAGACGTAAACTTTACATGAATGAATTCACAGAGGAAGAAAGTAATCAACAATCTTGTAGTAATGAAACTACCTCGAATCAGGAAAAGGAGAAAGAGAATTCCCTAGATAGCGAAACAGGCAAAGAGCCTAAAATAGTCGATACTACCTCCACTCCTACCAACGAGTCATCCATGCTTTCTGATGAGGAGTATCATGAGTGTAATGATCGTCCGTTAAAAGGCGAGACTTCCTTGAAACAAAGGTCGAAGGACTTGTTTGGACAAGAGAGAGAGAGAAAGAAGTTTATAAGAAGGAAAGTAAAAAAGACAAGAGAGAACAAATGAAAAATAAAAAGAAAGTTAAAAAAGAATTACCCAAAATAAAACGTTAACATACGCTAAGTTAACCTTATATATCTTGGCTTGGGCAGTTTTGTATATTATTTCTTTATACAGACTAAAAATGGCTCAGTCACCAACTATCATTCAGTGGAATTGCAGAGGAGTTTGGCCAAATTTGAGTGAACTCCAATTATTAACTCAAGATTATGAACCATCGGCTTTTTGTCTCAACGAGACCTTTCTGAAGAAAGCAGATAAAGATAAATTTAAATTTCGCCAATACATACCTTATCATTCCTACGCTTTAGACGAAAATGGAAAAACTACAGGCGGCTGTTCAATATTGGTTAAAATTGGTGTTTTACACAGTCCTGTTGATTTAGTGACAGATTTACAAGCTGTAGCAGTTCGTATTACCTTGAATTTTGTTTTCACATTATGTACAATGTACATACCTTCTTCTGGTAGTCACCGGCTTAGTGAACTTCAAGATCTTTACGATCAGCTCCCGAAACCTTGTTTAATGATGGGTGATTTTAACGGTCGTAATATCCTCTGGGATAATGAAGACAGTTGTAAAGGTAAAATTCTTGAAAATTTTATATCAAATAATTCTTTGTGTATTTTTAATGATGGTTCTTATACACATTTGTCCTCAGCTCATGGAACCTATTCAGCATTAGATATCTCACTTTGCGACCTGCCTATTCTTGAGGAATTTTCCTGGTCTGTTCATGATGACCTTTGTGGAAGTGATCACTTTCCCACTATCCTAAAAGTTGTTCATTCAGCTGATGACCCTCATTCCACAAGGTTTAATTTCAAAAAAGCAAACTGGCCCGAGTTTGAAAAGCTTTGTTCACAAAAACTACAAGCAGTCTCCTTCTCTGATGCTTCAGATCCTATACAGTTATTCTCAGATATGCTGATAGAAATTGCCAACCAAACCATTCCCACATCTTCAGGAGTTCCACATATTAAGAAACATTGGTTTAATGATGACTGCAAAGAAGCAAGGAAAAGTAGGAAGAAGGCTGAACGATATTTCCGCCGACATCCTAATCCTGAAAATTTGAAAGATCTCAGAGTTACAAGAGCTAAATCTCGTAGAACCATGAAACAGAATAAACGTGATTCTTGAAGAAATTATGTTTCTAAGATAAATACTCATACTCCTATAACAAAAGTTTGGAATATGATCCAAAGAATAAAAGGTAAAAGCTCCAAGTCCAGCGTTCATCATCTCAACGATGGAAATCAGGTGATTACTGACAAAGTAGAAATTGCAAATAAATTAGGAGAAACAATTGCCAAAAACCCTTCATCAGAAAATTATGTACCTAAATTTCAAAGTTTCCAAAAAAGAGAAGAGAAAAACGAAATTAAATTCCCCTCCGGTAACCATGAAGGCTATAACGCTTCGTTTACAATTGAAGAACTTCATGCTTCTCTCACGAAAGCTAATGATTCTGCTGCAGGCCCTGATAATATTCATTATCAGCTTTTGAAACATCTACCGGAATCATCTCTAGAAATCCTATTACGCATATTCAATAGACTTTGGTATAGAGAAGATTTTCCTCCGTCATGGCACAATGCCATAGTTATACCAGTACCAAAGCCTGGTCGTGACCATACAGACCCTGGTAATTATCGTCCGATTTCACTGACTAGCTGTGTCTGCAAAACAATGGAACGCATGATAAATGATCGCCTTGTTTGGTACCTGGAAACTGAAAAGAAACTTACTGATATTCAGGCTGGTTTCCGTAAATATAGAAGTACCATTGATCAGTTAGTCAGACTGGATTCGTATGTTAAGAATGCTTTCGCCAAGAACGAACATGTGGTTTCTATCTTTTTTGATTTAGAAAAAGCCTACGATACTACATGGAAATACGGGATTCTTAAAGATCTTCAAAATATGGGATTAAAAGGTCGTTTACCCGTTTTTATTTCCAACTTTTTGAATGATAGACAATTCCAAATTCGTTTGGGTACAACTATGTCTGATCATTTTCATCAAGACCAGGGTGTCCCACAGGGCAGTATTTTGTCTACTACTCTGTTTAGTATCAAGATCAACAGCTTGGCTGTAGTTCTGAATAAATCGATTGATGGCTCACTTTTTGTAGACGATTTCAATATATCGTGTAGTGGGAAAAGTATACACAATATTGAGAGAACATTACAACTTTGTCTAAACAGAATTCAGAAATGATGTCTAGAAAATGGCTTCAAATTCTCCAGAGCTAAGACAAATTGTATACACTTTTGCAGAAAATATTTCCAGCACAAAGATCCAGAACTTGAATTAGACGGAACTGAAATCAAAGTGGTAAAAGGGGTCAAATTTCTAGGCATATTGTTTGATCAACGACTAACATTCAAACCACATATAAATTGCTTAAAAGCCAAATGCACGAAAGCTCTAGATTTGTTGAAAGTAGTTGCCAGCTATAAGTGGTGGGGGGGGGGGAGATCAGCAAACTCGTCTCCATTTATATCGGTCACTTGTTCGTTCCAAACTTGATTATGGTTCTATTGTTTACAATGGTGCAAGCAAGTCAAACTTGGCAAAGCTAGATCCTATTCTCCATCAAGGACTAAGACTTTGCCTAGGTGCGTTCAGAACATCACCTAAAGAAAGCTTGTATGTCGAAGCGGATGAATTTCCTTTAAAACTTCGGAGAATTAAATTATCGCTGCAATATATCACAAAATTGCGTTCGAACCACTCTAATCTTGCATATACCTGTGTTTTCAATCCTCAGTACGCAGATTTCTATTCAAAGAAACCCTCGCTTATTCCACCTCTTGGAATCCGTATGAATTACAAGCGTCTAGTCCGTCATTCATAATCCAGCCGTCGTCCATTAGAGAATATCCGCGTCCATAATCCAAAGACCTATTCCATTTCCATATAACAGTATTGGCACCAAATTCAAAAAGACAAAAGTATACATAAACATAGGCTTGTTTCCTGCAAGAGAGAAGCGGTCAACAGTTTTCAATGATGCCGGCAAGACAACATGATGTTCCAAAAATATCAAATCCGTAATATTCGTTGCAAAGTCGTCATCCAAAGAATGATGTATCTCAGTCACGCTTTGATTGTAACTGTTCATATGAGTACCATGAGGATCTTGAAGTACATGGGTTCATACGGCCCCTAGCCCCGGGTTAAGCGGAATTAGACACAAGTTACGAAACGTAGCGCTATAGATCTTGCACGCTACGTTCGTATTTTGCTATCAGCATGCGACATGTATCGCCAAATTTGAGAAACTTTGAGTGGAGGCGCTTGGTGGAATAGCCCTGTTTTATAAGTTTCTGCAACAATGTTTTGTGACGTTGATTAAAATCGTCACATTTAACACAGGATCTAGCAAATGCTACTAAGCGAGATATGTATACGCCATATGCAGGTCCCACTGGAATATTACTGTCCAGAAGGGATAGTTGACGATGTCGAAATTGTAATCATCTCTTTTGTCATCAAGTCGACGAGAGAGAATGCCCGCCAGTGAAGGCTGATATATATCCTTCACTGCGTCATTTATATAGCGATTATCCACAACGACAAGATCGTCTATATAGCGTTTGGTGAATGAGAAGGAACGGGCTTTGAATGGATCGGTTTTTGAAAGCGCCTGCATATAGTCATATTCATAACCATACCTTGTAGCAGCTGGTATTAAAGTTAGTCAAATTTTACCTAACGAGCTCTTGCCAACTCCACCATGGCAGTTAGCCACGCCAGAAGTAGATATTTCACTGACTAAATATAAAAAGGCAGACACGAGCCAGCTCGTGTATACACAAGAATTTGGTCTACTGACAGAGAAATACAGATCACATCAGGCTATTTATACAGATGGTTCTAAAGATGGTGAGCGAGTAGCATGTGCTACTATCTTTAGTTCCAAAACTAAAACGTATCGTCTGCCAGGTAAAAGTTCCATTTTTACTGCAGAAGCAAGAGCTCTATTATCAGCTTTAGAAGGTATTGAATCCACTAGAAGGAAAAAATATGTCATATTCTCAGATTCACTATCATGCCTTAAAGCAATTAAAAGTGGAAATTCAACTCATCCCACCATCTTGAAAATTCTACAATTATATGACACCAGATTTGATCAACAGATAGATATTGTGTTTTGTTGGGTGCCTAGTCACGTTGACATCAAAGGCAATACTGAAGCTGATAGATTGGCTAAGGCAGCTCTAGATGAAGAAGTTGATCCTGTTGGAATCCCATACAGCGATTTCAGACCATCTATCTGCGCTTATGTTAGAAAGCTGTTTCAATCTTTATGGGATACTATGGATAATAACAAACTTCACGAGTTAAAAAAAACGGTTGGTTACACTCATCTGAATAGTCATAAGCGTTTCGACCAGGCCATGATTAGACGATGTAGGATCAGTCACACACGATTAACTCATGAATATTTACTAAAACAGGAGCCGATTCCAAGGTGTATACCTTGCCATGAAGATCTCACGGTGAAATATATTCTCATAGACTGCATAGATTTTAAGATTGTAAGAGATACTTTTTATCGAGCCGCTACGCTGGAAGATCGTTTTAGCAGAGTGAAAGATCATTGTATTTTAAATTATTTGAGAGAGATTGGTTTGTTGTACAAATTTTAATGTTTGTACCTGTTTTAACGCATTAGTTTACTGAGTTTTTGAATTGATTACTTAGAATTTTGTTTGGTCGTCGCTACATAGCTGAAATATTGGTGAATGCGACGTTAAACCTTAATTCTCTCTCTCTCTCTCTCTCTCTCTTTCTCTCCTTTGAACATGGGAAAGTTGCAGCCTTCATTATTGATCCTTCCAAACTTCTGAGTGATTGTTCACATGAACAGGTACAATAAAAGCGTACCTGAGATCCAACACATATCACGAATCGCTAGATTCTTGGTATGTGCTTTAAAATATGTTAACCAGAAGACCACACTGTGAAGTCTTGTGGCTCTGTCAGTATGTCGGCACCTTTTCTCACTTCCCTTATATGTGTTGTAATTCATGTATCACAGGTATAGTGAGATTAATCCGACGCTACGTCTACACCATCCGTCATCAGAGAACAGAACTATTAAATGCTGTAAACTGTGATATTGCTGGAGTGTGCCCATTATGACTACTCTATTGCCCGTATCGTGCTTCTTAAGATTACAAGCGTCTGGTCCGTCATTCATAATTCAGCCGTCGTCCATTAGAGAATATCCGCGTCCATAATCCAAAGACCTATTCCATATAACAGTATTAGCACCAAATTCAAAAAGACAATCATAGTATACATAAACATAGGCTTGTTTCCTGCAAGAGAGAAGCGGTCAACAGTTTTCAACGATGCCGGCAAGACATCATGATGTTCCAAAAATATCAAATCCGTATCGCTGATCAGTATTCTTAATCCATAATATTCGTTGTAAAGTCGTCATCTAAAGAATGAGGTATCTCAGTCACGCTTTGATTGTGACTGTTCATATGAGTACCATGAGGATATTGAAGACATAGGTTCATACGGCCCCTAGCCTCAGGTTAAGCGGAATTAGACACAAGGTACGAAACGTAACGTCATAGGTCTTGCACGCTACGCTCGTATTCTTCAGAATCACTTTTTATGTGCATTTTACCCCATGGGAGGTGCTCCTATCTACAGGAGCAATTTACGAACTATGAATATGGACGGGTGTGACTGATTGATAACCCAGAATATCCTAGCCCTTCATCCGAGAATTTCTAGGTTAGATTTCAGCAGAATCGATACTTGAAGACGTACATTGAGAACGGACCCTACGGTACAGTGCTAGGCCTAACAAATGTTTTGCCTAGTTTCCTTCACGCATGACTTTGTCCATTTGAAAATGGCACAACAATCTAATGCTGTTTCGTACACTGCTCACACGCGTGCTCAGTACATCATAACTTTGTCAGCCTGTTAATTTATTTTTGGAGGCAAAATGGCGTCGTCAGGAAGATTCTGTAGGTCTACATGTCACTTAAAATTTACAAGTGCTTTGTTTTATAATAAATAAATAACAAAGATAGTGCAAAGGGAGATATAAAAAATAAGAAAAGAAAGAATGGACTGGAGTGCATGTTCGTCGGTCTCTTTTGATTAGGTTACACTTGTTATCATCATCCGTATGCTGTGTCAGCTCTGGCTTATCTGTGATCTTCAGTGTGTTATGTCTGCATCAGACAGAAAAAGAAGAGTTTCGTGTTTTCTGTTCTTTTTTGCTACAGGCGTTTTGTCCCTGCTACTTTTGTTCTGCATTTATTTAAATTTGGCGGTCGGTTTTTGTAGGACAGTGGAACACACGGCCCTCAATATCAAGGGATTTCTGTTGTTGCCAGGTTCATACATGACCTGGACAATAACATCACTGATGATGAAACAAAAGACGCATAGCTATAATTATCTTGGCGAGCAAGCAGTCCTTCGTCTTAACACGGAAGGTCCAGTACAGAAGCTGGCAGTACAACTTGCAACAGAGCCAGAGCCTTTGTCAATTAGAACGCGTCGTTAAACCTTAATTCTCTCTCTCTCCCTTTGTCAATTATATTTCGCGAGTCTTACATCCAATCGATGTCCGGAAAGGCAAATTTGCCGCTATGTGGGTGGATATCTGTGTTGAATGACAGCATTATTTGTTGCTGTTTGAACAACAATTCTCAATACCAAGTTATGATGTTGACCAGCCCTCAACACCAAATACTTGGGTTGGGCGAACACCATTTGTCTTACTATGAGCAGCCAGGAACACCAAAACATAGGGTTGACTACAGCACTATTAGTGGTGTTTGAGTGAGGACACACATATGTTTTCAACATCCTTACTTGGTGTGTTATACTTTATCTGTATTAATTGTCTTGGTGGGGCATTTAAGCCGTACGACATCGGGCATTACAGGTTAGTTTTTCTGAGTGTACTTGCATTTACCAGGTTTACCTCATGTTGAGGCGTTTACTCCATCAGACGTCCACGATGCTCATCCATTAACATCAGATGAGTTGTTTGAGCATATCTGTCATCACAGCTCTCGAGCTGGCGTATCTAATTCCGCTTAAGCCGGTGCTAGACTTCATAGTCTCCACATCAAAATCTGCAATAAAGGCGCGGCTGAGATACTAAGGCTACGAAATACTAAGGCACCGTATTTTCGGGTCTGAATGTGCGGTGCCGAGGGAAGGTTTCCTGTAGAGTCATATGGTTGCCTTTTAGTCGCCAATTTTTCCCACCTCTTGCATATGGCTCCAATTCAGTAAAACTGGTGTTCATATTTGAACGGGCCTCAACACTATTTTTGTGTTGGAATCGCTCAACACCATTTGTCAATACCTCTTTAATGATGGACAGAACCAAGCGTCACCTCCAACATTGAATATTCAGTCGTCATCCAGAAAACAAGTGACAATAATAGAGCTTATCAAAAGTGGTCTGCACGTGTAGTTCACTTTCAATCTATAGATTTTGTTCTCATCTAACCTCCATTTCTCTTATACCGATACATCTGCAAAAATATATATATATATTTTCCTTTGTTGTAGCAGTTATTTTATAATTAATTGGGACTGTATTCCATATGTTGGAGTTTGCACCTTTAGATTGATGTTGGACTGTTCACTAGCGTTGTTGGCAGAGTTTCATTTGACCGTCGCTGATTAGCTGAAATATTGCTAAACGCGACGTTAAATTTAATTCTCTCTATCTTATTTCTAATTCCACACAGCGGCAGCTGCTTCCACAAATGATGGGACGTAACTGAAATGATCGGATGTAAATGAACCCATGTATTTCACGATCCTGGTGGTGCTCATATGAACAGTAACAATCAAAGCGTGACTGAGATACATCATTCTCTAGATGACGACTTTTCAACGAATATCATATGGATTAAGAATACTGATCTGCGATACGGTTTTCATATTTTTGGAACATAATGTGTTGCCGGCATCATTGAAAACTGTTGACCGCTTCTCTCTTGCAGGAAACAAGCCTATGTTTACTATGATTGTTTTGAATTTGGTGCTAATACAGTTATATGGATATGGAATGGGTCTCTGGATTATGGACGCGGATATTCTTTAATGGACGACGGCTGAATTATGAATGACGGACCAGACGCTTGTAATTGTTTATGTATGTTTCTTGTTACTTGTATGAAATGACCTGATGCTACTTATATGTTTATTATTTTTATCTAAGACAGATTAAGAATTGATGCTGTCATACGAAATAGGTATTTGGATTATTGACGCGGAAATTCTTATATGGACGACGGTTGAATATGGAATGTCGTATCTGACGCTTGCTATTGTATTTGCCTGCTATTGTATTTGCCCCTGTATCTGAGTCCTGCTTCTCCAGGGTGAAGAACTCGCTTGTTTCGCATTTGGATTTGTGGCATTTCCTTCCTTTTCCAGGACAAAGTAACCCGTAGGCAGGATTTCGGTCCTGGGTAAGTCAACATAGTTTGCTGTAATATATATATTTTTATTCTTATACATACCTCATGGAGATCATCCTTGTTAACTGGACAAGTTAGCGAAACACACAAGACAAAATAGATACACATACAGCACCCTCTTGAATTTGCTGATAAATTCGATTATGCGCTATCTAAATTTTTAGTTAACTTCCTGCCTCTGTCTCAGGGCTCCTTTTTGAAAATGGCCAGTCAGTATAGGCACACCCGACATGTAAGCATTTTATACAATAACCTGTTCTGAAGGTTTATCCATGCCGCAGTGAACCTTGTTCAGTTCACGACTCTCGGTATGAGGGCAGAAAGAATCAATGCTGTTTACACTCTTGATACACATGGGTACATGAAGGTAATGTGAAACTGCCATGTTTTCATCCAAACTGCCCAATATTCCATCCTAGATGGCAATATGCTAGATATCACCACGTTTCATACGCCCTTGTTTGCAAGAACTGGTCATTCTTCTCGCAGGAGAAAACAGTCGAGTGAATGTACATAAATGTAGTAAATAGGGGTTGGATTCTTTAAATCTTTACCGTTGCGAAAGAATGTCGTGAAATTTTTACTAATCAACTTCTTGACGGAAAAGAAATATTTTGTGTTCATCAACAGAAATAATTGTGGATCAGTATCATTGTGACTGTCGATATTTAAAACCATTTAAAAATGTAAATCTGATATTTGTCCTGTTTTATCTCGAATAAGTAAATCCTTTACTAGCGGGAGACTAGTAAATTTACTGTCTCTTTCCCTCAACAATATTGACTTCGACGAGAATGAATCATTGAGACATTTGGAATGTGCTATATTATCTGAAGAAAATCCTGGCGTATATCATTTATTTAAAAAAATAATGTTTTCATAGGCGTGCTCAATGGTTATTTTACGCACGGTTAGTGTGGGAAAGTTTATATTGTAGGGAATGGGCGAAGCCCACACCCTAAAATTTATAAACTTTCTCACACTAACCGTGCGTAAAATATCCATTGAGCACGCCTATGAAAACATTATTTCTATTCTGTTGCCCTACTCAAATTGATTATCAACACAGATTATAATGAAAGATTGAAAACATATTTTAAACTTTGACAACCTTTCTCCCCTTTCTTGAAAATAGTCGTCCACTGATGCTCCCGTCTCGTTTGGCATCGTGCCAATGTCAGTGGACGAGTCTCTAAAATGGGGAGTGATACTGTCAGCTGTGTGGAAATTACGTGGATATATGTCTATTTGTGTCGCTTTGTTAATCAATTTCACGATGAAAACAACAGTAAACTTGAGAAAGAAATTTCATCTTGTAATTTATTTGTTTGTTTTATTCGATTGTTACTTGTAAGAAAGCAGACGTCCCTTTCCTGATCCGACTTGTGAAATGAAATCTCCCAATGAACACCTGCACTTGACGGGTGTTGATTTCACATAACCGTGCTAAAACGTGTAATAAATGCACTGTGAGCTCGATGTTATTGACGCAAGTGTTATAGAATTCATAGTTTTGCTTTTTTAGTTCCTACCGTTAAATACTCCCCGATAACGACAACAGCATGCAAGAATACGTGAATATGGGCGTTACTTATTAACCTATACCACAATCAACAAAGACCAAAAGACAACAACAAACATCACCAACCAACAACTCCAATCAGTTCCAATAGATTCAAGAACCAAAACTGTACTATGACTATCATCACTTTCCATATACTTGAACAGGAAAACACGCCCTTGTCTCCCTTTTCTATTTGAAAACCACATCCAATCTGGGAGTGCACAAACAGTTAATATACGTGAAATAAACTGTAGGCTATACTCAATGAACAGCCAGAAACGTTTCGATCAAGTCATGATCAGGCGATGTAGAATCGGCCATACACGATTAACCCACGAACATTTACTGAAACAAGCACTGGATGAGCGCAAAGACCTCCGTCGAGGCAACATGGTCCGTAGGGGAATACATCACTGAATAACATGGGGCCGGATGCCAAGCTCAATTGTTGGATGTTAACTTCACCAATGGTAATTAACCTGAGATTGAGGGTTCCCACTAGCATGTCCAGCTAGGGATGTGGAAGTCACATTCCCCGCAAATAAGTTTTGTTTGATTTCACGTGCTTGAAATATTGGGGTATGGAATAGAGTATATTGATGGAAAACCTGGAATACTGCTTGAGACATTAGGCCCCTTTTCACCCACACTTCCCCCTGAGAGGACGCCCCCACCCAAATCAACACGTTAGCGGCAGAAATGAGACCATGTGTGCCTAGTTTTACCAACTTGCTTGTGATTTTGTGCTATATGCCCTACACTTCAACATTTCATATTTTGTATGTGTACAGTATAGCATCCTCATTGACAGCATCCTCTACAAAACACATCTGATTTTACCGACACTCCGTTCTGATCTGTCTCAGCATCATGTGATGATGATTCAATGAGCTCGGAATAATTTTGTATACTGTTGTTACAGGTCACCTTCACCATAATGTATCAATTACCATGGACTTGTACATGTATCACATTCATATTGAATGCTGATGGCTGATGAGAATATTGCCCATATGGAACAAATGGCTGGATTCCAGCGAATAAAAAGTTCATGTTAATCATAAACAACATACAATTAATAATACTATCAAATAATTATGTAAAATGTTACGGTCAACCGGTACTTCAATACCCCGTAGAGAAATACACAGTCAATCGGTCAGGATGGCAACTGATAGATTTTTATACCACTTACCCGTAATTTAATCAGTTCTGACACCACCGGTTTTTAACCGGAATGTACACTTACCAGATACTCATCAATGAATAAAGGAAACTGCATTATTGAAATATCAAA
Organism: Hanleya hanleyi; assembly: GCA_036873755.1. Classification (NCBI taxonomy): domain Eukaryota; kingdom Metazoa; phylum Mollusca; class Polyplacophora; order Lepidopleurida; family Hanleyidae; genus Hanleya; species Hanleya hanleyi. The sequence goes on from JAVTVY010032978.1 coordinate 118,548, forward strand.
CAATAACAATGTTTTATTCAATATATTTACAGAGTATTATATTAATACTTCTAGAATTACCTTAAGTTTCAGGTGATATTGATAGTCTAATTTATTTAATAAATCATCAAATATTAAAAGTAGCAGGCTCTCATGAGTATATGTGTTTGTTGTTTATATTCTACTAATTTCCTCTTTTCGACTGAGGTAGAATTCAAGAAATATACCCGGAGATGATTACCCGAGTACCGTTTCTTGTTTATTTATCAACACATCAGGGGAAACAACTCCTCCTGGCATTCCTCCTTTCAAGGTAACGAGAGATGTCAATTCTGCCAGAGTACGCCGACTGTTAGCTTCGGGTGAGAGCGCTGTATTTATATACCCGGTGAATCGTTTCTGGGTGATACTGGGAAATGTGTATTCTGTCTGTGTGATATGGTAATAAAGATATAATTCCAGAAATCTCTTTGTGTGATATCCCGTGTTTACCGACGTGTAGATGCTAGATCTAGAATAAACATTCCCTGAAACAGTGATATTACGCTCGTTGGACCCCTGGTTGTATTTTGTGGGTGTAACCTGTGTAATATTACGTTTTATTGAACCGAAACCCGTATTCTTCACGACGTACACTGAGGTAACCAGTATACCTTCACACCTTGACATAAGTCAAGTACTGCGTGACAGTATTCTTTTCCCAAGCAGTGCACACCGGCTTTTAATCCACGGGTGGTGACTACCAAGTAATATTACCTTTGTGTTGAACCGGAACCCGTATTCTTCACGGCGTACACTGAGGTAATCAGTATACCTTCACACCTTAACATAAGTCAAGTACTGCGTGACAGTATTCTTTTCCCAAGCAGTGCACCCCGGCTTTAAATCCACGGGTGGTACGATACCCCGAGTTTCATTCACTTATTTCCAAATTAATAGTTGGGGGTCGTCTCCCAATATCACCGATATCTAGATCTATAGATTCACACTGGTTTATAATGTGGCACTGGTATCCGGGGCTGAATAATATTATCCATATTTCCCTTGTCTGGATATTTATAGTGGATTAATTCATCATTATATTTACAGAGGTAAACATTTTAGTCACATGACTAGTAAATGAATACCAATGTAAACAACGATCCTTTACCCCGATTTTATATCCTGGGTTGATCACCCCGACTTCAGAACCTGGGTTAGTTTTACCCCGACTTCAGATCCTGGGTTATTTCATGCATGCATATGCAACCCATATATTACTGTTTTATTATTCCCATATGTTAAATCCAATTACCTGTTGGTAATTCAAGGTCGCTGGAGCTTTCTGGTAACGTTAATTGCGGTACTCACAGCAAGTTATGCCGCTATGACTTCGAGAACAAATGACCGAAGTGACGAATCTTGCTTGTGTTCCCAAATTTATACTTTCGCGGGCGTGTGACTTAAGCGCCACCTATCGGAAAATACTCCACGATAGCCTGGAACCTTGCCGACAGCTTATATCTAATTATGAATGAAATACAAAGAACATGTTAATAAGTTTGATCAGATAATTGTATGTTTATGACACAAAATATATATATACAGTTATATATCACAAAAGTAGTACAAATAAGTAATATTTCAACAAAAACATCAAGTACAGGATATACAGCCTCGCTTTGATATTAGGCAAAAACATGGCAGACTACGCGAAGTTGCCGGTTGAAATTTATACAGTGAATGGATATTTACGAGAGGATAAATAACTATGATGACCCGACAGCAATAAGGTAAACAACCCAGAGTGATAGATAATTATTTCAAACAGGCCTGAAGTAAGTGTGAAACATTAACATCGAAATATACTGTAAAAATGACCAACCGCGTGACATACTTTTGCAACAACATCAGTTTCATCACCCCCCCCCCTTTTTACGATCCCATACATCATCATCATCACCTTACATATAATCTATTCGTCACAATATTCCTTGTCGACATCAATATAATACAGACAATATTATGACTGAATCATGGTAACATGATGAAAATAAATTTTAGTATGATTGCCCATTGCCCTCAAATTAGAAATATTTTCAGCAGCTAAAGTTAAGCCAATCATAACAATATATAACACCATGGTATTGTTGTAATATCACCCAGGTATTAATCTTTGGTTAAAAATGTAATGAGATACATATACCTGTTCTTTGTGTTATTCTGTATGCAGTTCATTCTGTATGTATTTTATACATGTACATATACCAGAAGTGGAATTGAAATTTGAATAAAATAATCAAAATATGTTCGGTTTTTACCTCTACTCAGGAAATGAAGTCTTTGTTTCTAGAAACTAAATCATTTCAGACACATTGAAGTCCTCACCTGGTCAAGGGAGATAATTTTGTAAAAAAACAAACAAAACAAGTATAGATCCACACTGGTGCAGACCAGAAATTTTTATGACCTTTGATGATATTTGTGGAGTATGCTGCAGGACTTCAACTTTCATGAATCTGATATTATCCACACAATCCCATTCTACATGATATTTTTGCCATAGCACCGATAAACTAGATCCCTTCATTTATGTGGTCTAGATTCAGGAGCTATTGGCAGCTGCAGGTTTTGTAAAAGTTAGATCCAATTATTCTGAGAGAAGGAATGAAGTCCGGCATGGTTGTTTTAAGTTAGAACTGGGCATCCTTGAAAATGTCTGACCGATTGACACATGTATCACTCTGCCGGTGGTCATTACATGCGTAATGTTTATTTCCTGAGGAATCAGCTGATATCCAATGTGGTGAGGGGGGTTGTGGCCAATCACTGGCTCTGATTTTCACCACCTCTGTCATTCCACACCTTTCTGACACAGCTGAACCAATCACTAGTCTGTTTTGGTTTTTCCATTTCATCCAGTACATCCATTGTGTACAACAGTCCTGTTGCATCTGATATCAGAAGTGCTGAATCCATGACCTGCAAGTTGGAATCAATTGTATACATATTTAATATCAAAACTCACTTCATTGAAAATGTTTATGGCCTTCGTTATATTTCATTCTTTCGTCATACACAACAAGATGAAATCCATCATACCAGTTCCTTTCATACGTGTACTTAATAGAACTTGAACCTGACCATGTTACAAGAGTTTGCAAAAGTATGAAATGAGAAGTACTATGAGAAGTTAATCCAATCTATGAGTGATCAATAATATGAATTCTGAAGAACGATGATGAATCTTGACCACTGGTTGGATTGGAGTTCATGTTAGTGGCATGAGCATGATAAGAATCCAGTATATCATAATCTAGAACTGGATTGTTTATATCAGTAACTTCTCTATGGAGCAATATTTTGACAAACGAAAATTAGGTCACAAAAGAGAATATGTATACTGTGTTTGAGGAATATTTGTCTCCCCAATGGAAGGCGAAATTTGAATGAATGGTCAACTCGTGTGTTGATCTTAGTTCTACTACAAAATGTATTTATTTAGTTTCCTGTAAGAAGTGTGGTCAACAGTATGTTGGCAAGACCACCCAAAAACTCCATCTTAGGGTGAATGGTCACAGAAAATCCGTTAAGAATAGCAATTGCTTATAGGTAAGCATTTTTCTGGACTCGACCATGGCTGTGACAACTTTGGTATTCAGATCATAGACGTCGTCTATCCTAGGATTCCCCCTTTGGATTTGAGAGAAAAACCCGAGAGCGGGAACTATTCTGGGTCCTAGAAATTGGGTCAGTGTTTCCGTATGGTTTAAATGATAATGTCAGTGGGTTCGGCAATGTTGCAAACCGCCGTTCAAATATATCCAATATTACCCAGCTATTTAAACCCCATCAACGGAGACATCGCAGCCATGGTTGGAGAAAGTTTAATAGTGCGATGATTCAAGATCATATCACTTTAAATTACTTAGTGGATTTAACTAACACACCCAATAGTACACATAGCTTACGTACAGTTCTGTATGCGTTACCTCTGAGAGCTTTAAATCATGTAGCCAGAGATATAGAACAATCTGCGTCTTCAGGAAATATAATACCACCCAAGTTCGCTAAAGTGTGTCAAGATATAGCGTATTTTCGGTTGTATCGTCTAGTGAACATAATCGAAACATCCCAGGATCGGCTTTTCGTGAAACTCAACTATTTAGATAAAGGACTGATCCCCTTAGAGGACTGATCCCCTTAGAGGACTGATCCCCTTAAAGGACTGATCCCCTTAGAGGATCAAAATTGGTCATTTTTTTTATATTTCTTCATTCAAATATTCACTATTTCCTCTAACATTTGGTGAAAAAATTAAATAAAAATTATAAATAGAAGTGCTTCAATATTAGGATTAAAAATTTAGTTTCCGGGGCACTGGAACAATTAAACAGATTGCCTTAGCTTGGGCTTGGGTACTATTATTTTTGTCTGTTAAATTTCCCTTTCCAAAACTCATTTCCGCGCAGTATTATGGTAAGCTAATTATCTATTAGTCCTACTTATTTACATTAAACCATGCAAACATCCTTATTTTTGTTTCTAATTATGACAGTGACACTTCACTCAGACACCCGCCGTGAAGTAATCTACACAGGTGTGAACAAGTTTTAGCAGGTTTTTAAAGTTTAAATTGGACTTTAAACCGACTTGATGAAAAAAACTTAGTGCAATAGTTATCCAGAATAAACAGGAATTCGAGTAGGTCCCATATAGACAGATTAAAAATGTATTTGACAATAGAATTCAAGCAAAAAATAGGGATTAATTCATCAGATGTATAGCTGGACACATTTTGCCCGATTTCTAGTCTTTCATTTTTGTACAAAATCCGAGATTTAAACGTTTATTTCTCGAAAAGTATCCATGCTACGCTTATGAAATTTGGCATGCTTGTTGCTTATAAGGTGATGTTTATCTCACTTTTTGTAAGTTCGGATTAGTTTTTTAATTATTCAACTTTTAAGACAAACGACCGTAAAAAAGTACATTCTTTTCAATTCATTTTAGTTAAATGGCTATAAAAACAAAACCAGGCAAAAATTAAAAAAAATGAGATAGAGTTTACTAGTTCGAATTGTCTCCTACCAAGGTATACCATCAAAGTTGAAACAAGACCAACAGTTTTCATGAAATTTCAATTGAAAAATGGACGCTATTGTTTTCATTTTAATTTTTTAAAATTAGAATATTTTCTACACAGTAGCAGTGTCAGTTATACAAATCATATAGTTGGAATCCCTACGATGTATGCTTTCATAAAATATATAGTTTATTATGGTTATCTTGTATATTTATTGATACAGACGACAAATTGTCATGGGGTTGCAAAAACTGCCTCTGAGGGGATAGCTATCCTTAAGTTCACAGAACCTCCTTGCATTTCATAGAAGTATACTAAATCTATAGCCACCAAAATATTCAATTACTCTAATGCACGTCAGGAGGCTATAGTTGTGATTGTGAATCGTCGAACTTTATCTATACACCATGCAAACATATTGTGACTGGTGACCTTGATGTAGTGAGTGATAAGGACCTAAGATTACTCCTGATGAAGGGACCTAAATATAGAGAGCCGAGAAATATAAATCTGAAGACCGACCACAAGATAGTCTTGTCTGCTTTGGAACAGTACGTTATTGATTGGTCTAAGCGAGAAAAAGTTGAACCTACAGTACTCGCTGATTGGCTGGACCTTACCAAGAGCAAGGTCGTTGAAACAATCCGCCACATTGACAGAAGTACCCTTCCCCAAGCAAAACAAGTACTGAGAAGCCCCAATTCGCAAGAAGTTCTAGCAAATCTCCAGAGTAAATTCGTCATAGTCCCAGTAGACAAAGCTCCAAATAATATAATATTCATATGTATATATTACTATTACCAGGTGCTGGTTGAAGAATTGAGTGTTATTACATATCGTCATCAAATACGTCTAGTTACTCTCAAACTGCATTTACTCTGGAAGATTTATTTAACAATCACAAAACGTTTTTCAGGGAAAGAGGTATTTGTCTTCCAACCAAACTTAACGATATCTCTATCTGTTCTCTTATGAATATGACTATATGCAGGCGCTTTCAAAAACCGATCCATTCAAAGCCCGTTCCTTCTCATTCACCACACGCTATATAGACGATCTTCTCGCTGTGGATAATCGCTATATAAATGACGCAGTGAAGGATATATATCCACCTTCACTGGATTTGAAGGAAACTACAGACAGCCCTACAGGCACATCATATTTAGATCTATATTTCTATAAAAATGAAGCGGGCATTCTCTCTCGTCGACTTTATGACAAAAGAGATGATTACAATTTCGATATCGTAAACTATCCCTTTCTGGACAGTAATATTCCAGTGGGACCTGCATATGGCGTATACATATCTCGCTTAGTAGCATTTGCTAGATCCTGTGTTAAATGTGACGAGTTTAATCAACGTCACAAAACATTGTTACAGAAACTTATAAAACAGGGCTCTTCCACCAAACGCCTCCACTCAAAGTTTCTCAAATTTGGCGATACATATCGCATGCTGATAAAAAAATACGAACGTAACGTGCAAGATCTATGGCGCTACGTTTCGTAACTTGTGTCTAATTCCGCTTAACCCGGGGCTAGGGGCCGTATGAACCCATGTACTTCAAGATCCTCACGGTACTCATATGAACAGCCACAATCAAAGCGTGACTGAGATACATCATTCTTTAGATGACGACTTCACAACGAATATTATGGATTAAGAATACTGATCAGCGATACGGATTTGATATTTTTGGAACATAATGATGTCTTGCCGGCATCATTGAAAACTGTTGACCGCTTCTCTCTTGTAGGAAACAAGCCTATGTTTATGTATACTATGATTGTCTTTTTGAATTTGGTGCTAATACTGTTATATGGAATATGGAATAGGTCTTTGGATTATGGACGCGGATATTCTCTAATGGACGACGGCTGAATTATGGATGACGGATTAGACGCTTGTAATACCAAAAGTATACTGGACTTCCAAAATGCATAAATCACCATACAAAGCTAGATTCATAGCTGGTTCTAGAAGCTGCACCACCAAGCTTCTTTCAACCCTGTTGACGAGGGCCCTTCAGGAGGTAAAAGCATTTTGGGAAAGGTATTGCGCCACTATTTCTAAAAACTCTGGCGTTGAATGTATGTGGATATTGAAAAACTCAAAATGTCTTACGGAAGAACTTGATACTAAAGGTCACATACCGTATAGGCATGTATACACAGGGGATTTCTCGACTCTCTATACTACAATCCCTCATCAGGACCTTATTGACCGTCTAAGTTCATTAATAGTGTCTGTGTTCAAGAAAACTGATCGTAGATATATTAATGTCGGAAGCCATAAAGCATTCTTTAGCTCTACTACATACAAGAGATATCATTCATGGGATGTTTCTTTGTTTATAGAGTTGCTTGAATTTCTCATTAAAAATATTTATGTAAAATTTGGCAACACAATATATCAACAGCATATAGGTATTCCAATGGGTACTAATTGTGCACCCCTATTGGCTGACCTATATCTGTTCTCTTATATGACTATATGCAGGCGCTTTCAAAAACAGAACCATTCAAAGCCCGTTCTTTCTCATTCACCAAACGCTATATAGACGATCTTCTCGCTGTTGATAATCGCTATATAAATGACCCAGTGAAGGATATATATCCACCTTCACTGGATTTGAAGGAAACTACAGATAACCCTACAGGCACATCATATTTAGACCTATATCTCTATACAAATGAAGCGGGCTTTCTCTCTCGTCGACTGTATGACAAAAGAGATGATTACAATTTCGACATCGTAAACTATCCCTTTCTGGACAGTAATATTCCAGTGGGACCTGCATATGGCGTATACATATCACGCCTAGTAGCATTTGCTAGATCCTGTGTTAAACGTGACGATTTTAATCAACGTCACAAAACATTGTTGCAGAAACTTATAAAACAGGGCTACACCACCAAGCGCCTCCACTCAAAGTTTCTCAAATTTAGCGATACATATCGCATGCTAATAGCAAAATACGAGCGTAGCGTGCAAGATCAATGGCGTTACGTTTCGTAACTTGTGTCTAATTCCGCTTAACCCGAGGCTAGGGGCCGTACGATCCCATGTACTTCAAGATCCTCATGGTACTCATATGAACAGGCACTATCAAAGCGTGACTGAGATACATCATTCTTTAGATGACTACTTTACAACGAATATTATGGATTAAGAATACTGATCAGCGATACGGATTTGATATTTTCGGAACATCATGATGTCTTGCCGGCATCATTGAAAACTGTTGACCGCTTCTCTCTTGCAGGAAACAAGCCTATGTTTATGTTTACTATGATTGTCTTGCTAATACTGTTATATGGAATATGGAATAGGTCTTTGGATTATGGACGCGGATATTCTCTAATGGACGACGGCTGAATTATGAATGACTGATCAGACGCTTGTAATTGCGTACTGCGACACTATTTACGCCGGAAGTCTGGGTGCCACACATATGCAAGAAAAGTGTACTTCGACCAAGAGCGCATGTGCGAAAATCGCCACACATATTTCTGAATGTGTTTGAGAGGCTAGCAACTTGGCTTCAAAAGGTTTTTTGCTCTTGGTCTCCATTCTTGACAGTCCTGATCTTGCGCAAGAAAGCTCCTTGAAATTAAGGCATGTTAGGAACTGGCATAAAGTATTCCAAACATAGAGACATGGTGCGCCGAGTGGAACTCCGAGGAACTCCATCGCATAATATAATAATATGGCATATGCCATTCCTATTGGAACTCTAATCCATCCAGATCAGAACACTTAACTTGGCACGGTGTATCCCATTCTGATAACTAGCATATGCCATTCCTATCAAGGCACTCATGGCCTAATTTCAAGAAGCTCCCTAGTTCACGTATTCCAATGCAAAGAGCAAAATCGAAGGGAAGTTATTTTGTCCGTGTACCTGGAAGAAGATGACAAGAAGAGTTTCCTATCTCAGGTGAAAGTCAAAGTACATGGAGATAGGGCTCTTTCTCTGAATTTCGGTCCTCCAAGCTACTGCAGAGTATTCGCCATTGGGGGCTTCAGAGAACAGTAAAGCTATTCGTTAAAGGATATCAAGGGTCAGAAGAGTGAATTGATGCGCCTACATGATGCCAAAAGGTTAGATGCATCAAGGCAAGGAAAGGGGTGCACAGATCTTGTCAGGCCAGGTCAAGCTACCAGACATTAGGATGGACTTTCTCCATGGTCCAAAGAAATTGCTTGCTTTTCGGACATTTTCCAAATATTGCTCGAACAACATATATTCCATGTACATGTATGACACATCTAATATGGTGGCTGTGGCCATATTTGATGAAGCATTTCAGTGAAAATCAATACCAAACTTGCTCTCATATATGGAGCTCCTCAGCAAATTTGAAAATTAATCGATACATTGTGATGGAAGATATTACCCCGACAACAGTTATTCAATGTAGGATAAATCCAACATGGTGACAGCGGTCACATTTGATGATGTATCAAAGGCAATACCTAACTTCCGGTCGACTATAAGAAGCCGCTACACAAATTTTAAACAATTTGATACATATTGTCAAAAAGATACAGAATATAATCATCCTGTCAAGAGATTTCGGTCGGACAACAAAAATAATACGGAATTACAGAATCATGAACGCCTGTTATGACCCAAATCTCGATATTCATTCTTCAGCGGGAAGGAAATAAATGCAGTTTGTAGTGGTGTATAGGAAGTATTGCTATGCATGTCCAAAACCAGGTTCATTGACCCCAGAAACTTTACTTTGGAACTATGGGACTTTGTCGTGTCTCCTATAGCTTACGATTTGATCATATATGTTGGCCATCTTGGATTATGGAAACCCCGAAATATTCAAGGGGGCCCCTATGCTAAAATTGAATAATAGGCATAAACGAAGCTACTTTTGTTGCTTTTATCCGCACTGTAACGCTAAATTCCCTAAGCCACCTGACTATCTAGCATACAAAAGATAAGATATTCAAGTTTAACCTGCTGCTCGCATGGACAGGAAAACCACCATATTGAGATGTGCGTATAATGGATGAATGTTACATTCACCAAATTTCGAGTACCGGTATAATTCATTTTCGTCTGCTCAGCATAAAATATTCTTAACCCATGATACGCACATTTTCTGAATAAATCTCCTGAAATTCTGATTGATTCTGATTAAGCTGGATTATCATGTCACTCATTTTCGCTTTATATTATATGAATGATTCCCTTTCAGGTTTGCGAACTTCAGCGATAACAACCAATAGAACCTTGTTCACAATCCACACAGAGAAAGCATCCTGGAACACAGCCAACAATGTATGTAGAGAGAACGGCGGAAGGATTTCCAAAATTAGCACTGCCAACATCAACGAAATTGTGAAGCATTACAAGCGGATGGAGTGGACAAGTTTAATGTGAGTAGTCCAGTATAGAGTGAGACTTGATATCATTCTCAATACGATGTAATCATGCCGAGAAGGTGGGATTTTCTTCAATTGAATCAATTTGAAATAAAAGTAGTTCTCATATAGGTGAATCATCAATTCTTCACAAAACAACTTCGAGATAGTCCGATAACTCTCGAAAACAATGCCCAAATCCCTGTTAACTTAGAGAGGATTGATGGGATAAAAGTTGAGAGGACAGAGCACTGGATCCAAAAGATCAAACGTGTAGGATATGGCGATGAATGTTTACTTTCACTAATATATGAATGGTTTAATCACAGATACATGTAGGGTGTAGAAATACATACGAATTCAATAGCCCATTTGCCAGTTCTCCAACGAGTGAGCTTTCACCTGGCATGTATGTGCTGGAATCTCATGGAAAACAAAGGGTATCCTGTCAAAACAATGTTGGTGATACATATATGAAAACAGATGAAAAGATATCAAATACAATTTTCATAAACCAAACCTAGTATTAGTTTGTATTTCGCACAAACTATTTAATATGTCTTTCTAGTCGTTTTCGAATAATTGGCTCATACTCCGTCAAGAATACAAACTTTCATTGATTGGCGGTAATTTCAACGATCATGCAAAGAGACATCATAACGCGATTACTTCACTGTTAGAGTTATTGATGCGAATTGGGAAAACCTGCGTCGCTTTTGACCCAATAATTTTGTAGTGAGCTCTGCAACCCAATATTCTTGGGTCAGTATCTCGGAATGAATTTTGACTTGGGTCAGGATGAGTAACCCAAAGTTTTTGACTCAAGTATTCGAATACCCCTTCACTCAAACTTGCTGGGTCGCAACGACCAGATAATGTTGTGTTTCAGTGTTTCAGAAAACTGTCACAATATCTTTGGTAGACCCTGGAGTCATTCTAGGACCACTTCATTCAAAAATAAGCGTGCGCATTATCAGACAAATTGCATATGGCAAAGCCATGTACATGTATCGTTGTGAATTATGGACAATGAACAATACTGGAGTGATAATGATGGTGGCAGCCCAATTGTGGATTGCCATCCAAAGTTTTACGAGCTGATCAGTATGAGATCATGCAGATATGTACTCCAGTTATCGAAGACGATTTTTATAGCAAGACTAAACGTCCAAGCCAGACATGTCCGCGTTCCATATTTTTATAAGTACAAACGGGTGAAGTTTCTGAGGGACTGCATTGAGTAGTAGTTAAAATATCAATACGGTATCATTGTTGTGGAGAGTTAATTGTGCCTAAGTGTGACGCCACTTCCGTGTCAACGGTCAGATCCAATACAAGTTCACTTCCGGTTCGAAGTTCAAAATCGTGTTTTCATAGGTTTACAAAAATTCACACTAGATTGGCACTGTCCGCCTGGTGAAAGCTGACATGACACAGCACAATTCAGTGACTCTATCCAGTTGTTTTATGAATTTGATAATGACTACGATCAATGGGCGAAACTGAACTCTGTCATTGATGTAGTAAACTTAATGAAGATATTTTGAGACATGTGCTTTCATGTGATTTGAAGGAAGAAATAAGATAGACATTGGCGTTATTATATGAATAAAACGAGCAACATTGATTTTAGCGCCTCTTCCCATTCTCTAGATGACTGGCATTGTTTTCCAATGATTTCTGTGATACGGTAGAATTTGAGGAATACACATAAAGAGACGAACTTAGAACCGTATGTATATAATTAAATGAAATGAAAAACTGTATTGCATGGGTCAAATCTAATAACGTATCTTTTAATTTTCATATCAACGGTGCATAATATACTCGATTAATTAAATCTATATCATACTCTCCATAAGGGGACGATAAAGGTGATACATATATGTTTCGTATTAAAGTGATGATCGTTACTGGATTGGATTGCACTATTCCGATGATCGTGGAAACGAGTCCTTGTTCGCCTGGACTGGTCTCTGTGAGACATTGGGAAGCTACAGATATTGGAAAACGGATTATGGCGAACCCGACAACACACCCAATCAACAATGTGTCAAGGCAGGCCGTTACAGTAACAAATGGTATACGAACAGATGCGATAGAAAATTTCAGTTTCTATGTGAAAATTTAAAAGGTATGTTGTTTTTTAATAATAATTAGCTAAATAGCGGGCTAATATTCGTCAACCATTACGTCACAAGTGACCAATACCCCCCTTCGTGTAATTTTCAACTTGTATGCATTTGTTTGTTTTAAAAATATTTTATTGTCGCATATGTAGCAATATAATTGAACATATGTCGAACGACCTCTCCTTAATTGCTGACAATTGCAAAAGACAAAGCAATGTAGACAATATTTAAAGAAAAACATTGTTGAAATACAGCAACGATAAACGAACAGAATTTCATACACATATAGGCATACTCTCCCAGCTGGGTAAGCGAAAAGGTGATGGTGGGGGTGTCCTGAGTGAAGTTCCCCTGGAATCAAACGAAAGAATGAAGGTCTCCTTGCATATATTAGAAACTTTTTCCCTTTTCAACTGGGAGAGGATGCATATATAGATATGTGTGTACTTCTGTACGTTTATGGCCCATATCGTTGTTTTATTTCTACGTTAGTTTTTATTGTCTACACGCATTTATGCAATTGTCAGCAATGAAATATGTTGAAATCAAACAAATGCATATACGCTGAAAAAAGTATTGGTACGACTACGAATGTACAGTGAAGGTTGTGGAGTTCCGGTTATCCATGGGTAGTCTCGCCCAGAAGCGCATTCTCTTGCGCACCTTCCGATCAGGGAACGTCGATAAACAACTTTGAACAAGTCTGATTTAGCAAAAACAACAACTCCGACACTATCTCCATCATAGTGGCAACCCGCACGCTCATCCCAATACAGCGGATATGATAAATAGTATATAATGGGCCTCTGCAGGTTTGTATCACACCCCCTACAATATGAAGTGTTTTCAGAGCTGTTGTGTGACTTTGACCAATAACATCATCGTGCGCATGCGCAGTCGGGGAGCAATGGGGAAGGCAGAGAATTTCTGGAATGTGAACTCGGGACTAGGCGCCTGACTTTGCCCTTATACGCTAGCCTACAGGCGTGGTCCGGTGATTCGCGCATACTCTCTCGGGGACTGGTAGAGAAAGGCAAACTTTCGATTCGCATGAATATTTGTGGAGACGTAGGCCACACATGGTCTCAATATGTCGAATAAGACCGGAGTGGTTGACCGGTGATTCGCGCATGCGGATTTGGGGAATAATAGAGAAAGGGCATGTTCGGATGCGCGCAAACGCATGGTTTGGGATGAACGGACTTGAGAACACTTGCATATCGCTTCAATTGAGTACAAACAGTATACAGTGTATAATCAATCCACATCAAGCAAGCATAATGGACGCATCACTGTGACGTCACAGATCACGTGACGGTGATGCCATCAGTAGTGGAGAAAGAGCAAATTCCCTAGGATGAGCACTTGGGACTAGACATTTACCTTTTACCATTAAACAAAGCCATAGGGTTGGTCATGCAGGGGTGAATGGGCTCTCGCTGTGTACATTGCTCTGGCCGTCGTGGATCCAGTGAAACACACATGCGAACTCTACGAGTAGCAGAGAAAGGGCATACTCTGTTGCGCGTGGGAGCGTTTGTGGTGATGCGGGCCATTCATAATCCATTTTTGATGTATGAAAGCTTTCGTTGGGTAGAATAGGATTGGGGTGATACGCGCATCTACACGCGGAGAGCAGTATAGAAAGGGCATTTTCGGTGTGGTTTGTGTGCATGGCTGATTACAGGCGTTGTCCGCGGGTCTGAACCTGATGCGGTATGACTCTGATGAATGAACTGCACACACCCAACCGGAAATTGAACGTTCTAGACAGAACGAGATGGGTGAAAGCCATGGGGGTTGCACCAAGCGAGATTCCTTGATCCAAGCATTAGCCAAAGGGTGTTATCGGTCTGGGAATGGTATTATGGGGTCTGTATACCCTGATAGAGTTACCATCCCATAGGGTAGCGGTATGTACGCCTTGAATACCGTTAGCACCCGCCTCAACTCCGTGGAAGATAGCCACCACCGGTGTAACGCAGTCCCTCGGGACCCTGTCAACGACCGTTAACGCTTAATAACCTCGAAGTTTGCAAAAAAAACACCCAAATCTCATTCCTCAGTTCCACTCAAATGAGATTTGGAGTAAATGTACCTGACAGAACATGGTCGTGGAAGATCATGAACGCACATTGACGCACCTCTCAGAAAGAGAGGAAGAGAGATCGAAAGAGAAAATCAACAACAAGAGTCATATTGCTGATCCACATCTTCTTAATCTCTCCATCACAGTGCACCCAAGATGTGAGATCAGCTATGGGTGTGTCTAAATAACCCGACGGTATTTTCCACGAATCAAACGCATGGTCGGCCATGTTCGGTCTTGCACAATCATAGGCCGCTATTTGAGAAACCGCCCTTGTGATGCGTCAATCTCCGGCAATGTTCGTTCATGTCCCTGTTCATCGGCCGAGACTCTGTGGTAACTCCTCTTCCTAGTGACATTGGGGTTTCACGATGGCTCGGTACATTAGATCGGCCTTCATCCCAAAGCGACAGCAGACTATACTGCTCGGCATCGCTGTTTTTCTTATGTTAGAGAGGACATGAGTATACGCCTGACAGTCAGTAAGTACGCCGTTAGTATCAGTCGATAGACACTGAAAATCTGCATCGAATTCTGATCCCTTGGTCTCGTCGTATCCATGTTTATTATTCGTAATGCCTGGTGAACGTTTTTCTCTTATCGGAACAGGGAAAACCCCTGTTCAAGGGTTTAAATTTGACTGTGCACATCTATCGGGTTTGCTGCTTTTTTAGACGGGAGTCAACGGGCGTTGAAACCATCGTTGACGGACGTTACCGTGCGTTGACGGGTCCACATTTTAAGCAGTTGTGTCAGTTAGTGGCGAGAGGAGAGAGGATTAGCTGCAATTGGCCATCTCTATCAGCGTCTCCAAAAAGGTCTGATATGCCTGATACAGGGTCAGTAGATTCTGGGCACTGGAAGTATATCTCGCTATAGCATTGGGTTCAGAGTATCGGGATTGGGCGTGTAGTCTCAACGTATCAGGTTGGGTTGGACTGGCATGGTTTTGGTGATATGAGTATTCCGGGGCTGGCAGTACGAATGGGGGCCGCCGTATGGGGACGAGGGTGAAGCGCCTAATCTACGCGAGCTCACAGATGTTCTACCATCTGTGTACTCGGTTGTTGGCATGAGGGTCGCTGTCTCTCGCGTTGAATTCGTTGTGGCCCCTCTCGGGGTAGCAGGGATCGTCAGTCGGCGATCATCGAAGGTATGAGCTTCAGAGAAACAGAGGAAAGAGAAACAGATAAATTTCGATGGTATGGCCCTTGGTAAACAAGTCGGCGATGTTTAATTCTCTTCGGCTGGACCCACCACATCATTCAAGACTACCGCTTTTGTCTGTTCGACGTCTAAGTCATACGCTTGATCTACATCGTAAGGAATGCATGGGACGAAGCTCACATTATAGCACAGCATATTCTTGTAGGTGGACTGCCATAGGCTGTATCACCAGACAATAAGGGTATAGCTCATGAGCCTTTTCTCCAAGTATTTCATTGCCCAGGATCACAAATGACCCAAATGCCCCAACAAACACTCCCCTGTGCATCCGAACATGCCCCTTCTCTACTACTCCCGTAGTGTGTGTTTCATCGTACACACGACGGTCAGGATACTAAGATCAAATCCATTACTTGGACAGTCCATTCACCCCACAGGCCCATCCCTATGGGGTAGCGTATTAGGGTGTATATAGGCGCCTAGTCCCTAATACTCTAGCCGGCGACTCTGCGCTCTCTCTGCTACTCCCCGACTGCGCATGCTCAAGAATATGTCATCATTGACAGCCAGACAACGGTCCTGAGACCACCCCATAGTGTAGGAGGTCAGCACAGATCTGCACATGCCCATTATATATTATATGGCTTTTCAGCTGGACTGGGATGGGCGTGTGGGTTTCCCATTTGCCACCATTTGCCACTGGAGATAGTGTCGGGGATCCGTTGTTGTTACTAGACAAGATCGAACTTGTTTACCGGATGTCACGTTCTCGAAACCTCGCCACCTCCACTGCGGATGCATAGTCATGCACAGATACGCATTATCTACCGCTTACATGCTTGCAAGTGTGTAGCATACAACTTTCTTACTATATTTACTAGACTAATACACCGTTATGCATTTGAAATCATACATGATTCAAAAAGAAGAAACAATTCTTGTCTTCCATGTTTTTCCTTAAATTTGTGAACAATTTTGAATATTCCAATGTTGTCTTAGTATGATAAACTCGAATCACCGATCAAGAGCCAAACAAATAGAAAATGTAATATTGTAAACGCTTCTGGTCTAATACCACTGTATAGTTCACAGCTAAACAAAATTGATGAGCGAGTCATGTTTTCTTCATGTTGAACTGTCACTTTTGTAAAGCTGTTACAGACGATCAAATGAAGACTTTAAAGTTTTACAGAAGAACAAGATGTCTGATCACTGGTTGAGTTCGTTTCAACGCGAATAAGAAACAAAACTGCGACTACATACAGTACTCAAAATCTGGGTAATTTAACTTCATCTGGCTTCCTTGTGAACCAAGAGAAACTGAGAATCAAAATGAGAGCATTATTTTTGTGACTTCGTAGTTTTTCATACTGGGGTTAACTTGACTCTTTTTGCATAACCCCCGAACCGAGTATCAGGGCTTCAAATTGCCGCCACGTGCTGTTTTCGATTTATTTTCTAGTTAAATTGATTTCTGTGTCTCTTTGGCGCCATTTGTGCAGCTATCTTGAACATTTGGTGTGGTATATCTTGACTCAAAGATATAGACTAAGTATGGAAATGTTCAGCTCTCTAACCTCGGGACAACGAACATATCAGTGAAGAGGCGGAACCATCCTTCACAAACTGCTGTTTATGGACTGAGACATATTGAGAGCAGTGCCATAATTGTATTGGGTATATGCACGTGTATGTATACTACAAGAATCCCGAAGCACGTATACTACAAGACATCCTGAAGTATTAGGTTGAATAATATTTCATTGCTCGAACCCGCCATTCAATCGAGTTTGCCTGTCTGTCGTTCTAACTGCCTGCTTGTGGGTTCTGTTCAAAGGGGAATGTGTATTCAAGGCTGAGCCAAAGACGTCCTTAATCACATCCGGGGATCTTTCATCTTCGCCCTTTCCGATGACAACTGCAGATGATTGTAAAACTAAATGCAAGTTGTCGGAGCAAGGCGACAAAGATTGTTGGGCCGTCACATTCAACACTGGAACAGCTGGTCTTGACAACAACGAACGTTGCACCGCTTACTATGCGACCAATCAATTTGTACCATCAGACTTCACACAGTGGATTTGCGATTCTGACTCGGACCTTTACATTAAAATATGTTACGAAGGTAAGTTAACTCGACAAGACTCGGCACGAAGTGAATACACACAAGCACCACCTGGTAGCTGTATATTTACTTCCTTGTAACTAAACTTTACTAAACTTTCTACTCTATCTCCGGAACGACAAAAACTATTCGAAGTTTATCATATTGGGGTGATTTTGAGTATATTTGCATAAACTCCGAACAGAGGATCTTGTATATTCAAAATGGCTGCCGTGTCGGGTACCAGAAATGTGGTGATTTCGTCATTCTTCTTCAAAATTACGGCTTTTCTCAGTGGAAAACTGGACAAAAACTTTTCAAATATATCATGGTAATTTTAACTGAAAACACGTAAATAAAAAAAAATAAAAAAAATGCCGTTTAACGTCATCAAGGCGGCCATCCTGGATTTGTTTTTCATTTCCTGGTACAGCTTGCTCGAAGGGTATAGTGTGGTAAGGCCCATCTCAAAGGATAAGAAAAATATTTAGGGGTTGGGGGCTGATAAGGCCCCAAAAGCCCAAGCCAGATAGGGTTAAGGTGGAGACAGAGGTCCTAATATTTTTTTCAAAATGGGAAAAAATCAATTTCGCATAAAGACTCAAATCTTTGGTATATTGAAAGTATATGTATGATGTTAAGCAAATACGCAAAAATTATTTTGAATTTGACTAAATTGGTTGTCATGGCAACAATCTCAGTTTAATACAAATAACATTATTATAGTCAGGAAAATCTTAAAACAATAGGAAGGTTTTGTCCATAGGAGAGAGAAATCTAAGCAGGGGACCCTAACTTTTGTATTTATCTTCAGCAGAAACAAGGCGATTTACGCGTCATCTGAATTTTGTTTATCAAAAATTGATGTTCGGCCCTGTTAACCATTTCGGCCGCCTAATTATTTTTCTTACCCCTTGAACTAGGAGGCTTAGACTTACCACACTGTACGCTTGGGTCAAGCTCTAGATGGCCGTTGTGACGTCATTTTCAAAAACGGCATTTTTTGGTCGATTTTTCGGTCAGATTTTTCGATTTTTTTTATCTATGCAATTTCTCCACAAAAACTATGCGATAAATTAGTACATATTATCATGATGTGAGATAAAATAGTTTTGCCCACTTTTCATCGCGGAAAAGCAGAAATTTTGAAGAAAAATGAAGAAAACATCATTTGTCTGGTACCCCACGTGGCCACCATCTTGTATTTACCCATGATCCTCTACTGTAAATAGGCTCAAAATGACACCAGTATGATGAACTATAAAGTCACGGAGTGTCACCTCTCATTTTTTTCTCGTTTCGGAAATGGCACAGAAAGTTTGGGGGAGGGGCCTCCCCCCTCCCCCAGGCTTGGTTGGGTTAAAAATTCGATTGATGGTTATTTTTCTGCATTTCCGTATCAATTCTGATATGGATTTCCCTCAAGATGTAAGATTTCAGAAAGTTAAAACATGCATTTTCTGGATGTTCAGATGGTTTTTCCAGCTTGCAATATAACTGACTACTACCAGGGACAAAAACCAAGTCACCAAATCGCAAGTCCATAAGATAGTCACTGCACTCTCTCGAATCCACATTTACACGATCTATCTGTCTTGGTATATATGTTATAGTCAACATTCGGATCAATTTACGCAAAATAGTTGTGACAAGTTGCTTCAAGCTAGATGTCTCTGCTCTCTCATGTGAATAGATTATTACATAATATGTTCAGCACCTAACAGCAACAAGGGCAAGGAACTATAATAATACAAAGCAAATGGTGTACAACACAAACACATTATTGTTTATTATTCACAATACTGTAAACATTATTTACATTGATAATGGAAGTATGTTCGCTTTGTTTCGTCTCCGGTTTGTGGTATCGGAAAGGTCAATTTCCAGTTCAGTGTCCAGATTTGTGCGGGTGTTTCATGCTTTTGCCCTCTGAGGAAAGGAGTGGTACGATAAGGTGGGATTTTGGCCTAAACGTGGTGCGGTTGAAATCGAAAAAATAAAATGGCCCAAAAATAGTTGCGTTTTAATGTCACGGCAAGAGATTATATATATACACAATATGTCAAAGTTCTAGTTCGATTGCGTCATTATTTTAGACATTATGATATGAAATTAAAATCCGCCGCATGTGCTATTTCGTGAAAAAAATCTAAATCGAGTGATTCAAACACACATCACGAAGGATCTTTTGGACAAAAACGCCATTTATCCTGGTGATGTGCGGTGGCATTAAATTACCAATGCTGGAAAACTTTTTGGTCCAAGGGGTTCTTCGTGTCTAAATCTGTGTTTGAATCACTCGATTTAGACCTTTTTTCAGGAAATAGCACATGCGGCTGATTTCAATTTTATGTAATAACTATAATCATAACTGGAACTTTCACATATTGTGTACATATATTCTCTCTTGTCTTTATATTAAAACACAATTATTTTTAGAACATTCTATTTTCTCGATTTCAACCGCACCACGTATAGCCCAAAACCCCACCTTATCGTACCACTCCTTTCCTCAGAGAGCAAAAGCATGAAACATCCGCACAAATCTGGACACTGAACTGGAAATTGACCTTTCCGATACCACAAGCCGGAGAAGAAACAACCCGAACACACTTCCAATATCACTGTAAATACCATCTCCTTTGAATTATAGCTCTGCTTTCGATGTGATGTGTTATACATGCTAAATACAGGGTCCAACAAAACGTTATCGATTCTTTTGCAGTTCGACAATCCTTGGAATAAGCTTCCCCTGTATTTGAATAGTGAACTGCCAGGGACCATACACTCTCAGAAATATTCAGGAAATAATCCTGATTAGATCAGGCTGCACATCCGCAACACAATTTCAGGGATTTTCCTGAAATCCAGGGATAATTTCCTGAAATTCAGATATATCATTCATGAATTAAATCTAAATTACCTGAATTTTAGGGGATTTTACCTACCTGAATAGGGTCGGGAACTTACTAATCAAGGTGAAAAATCCTCTCATCCAGGGATCTTTTTCCTGAAATTCAGGAAATTATCCCTAGATTTCAGGTAAAATCCCTGAAATTGAGTTGTGAATGTGCAGCCTGATCTATTCAGTATTATTCCCTGAATATTTCTGAGAGTGTATGATGCTTACACGTTATCATGGACAACAGTGCCTCTGCTCGTTGGTTTTTGGTGACCAGCACTCGAAATGGGTCTGAAAATACCAACGGAGACATTAGAAAATATTGCATGTTTTTTTCAGAATGTAGGTACATGTAGTACTGGATATTTACGGAGTAACATATTTGACGTTGGCGGATCATGCTATAGAATTTTAGTGTCCTATCAGTTGATTACGTAAAGGTGATAGACAACGGGGATGATCTCTATATAACCCGGTTTCCGTAAGTTCGTCTTCAGTCAAAGCCAAAGAACTACAAGACAACTCGTTGTGATGATAGAGGTTGATGTTGTATTACTTCTGCATCATAACATAGACATTGGTACAGCAAATCAAAGATATCCTGAAAACGTCCGTACAGATTGAAGCCAAGATGTTATTGCTCGAATCATTGTGAAATTACATCGAATTTTATACAGTAAAACAAATAAGCACTTGAACCAGAGGCTGGTACAAAACCCTCAACTCCAGGATTTGTAACAATTAATTAGGGACCTGCCGGATTGACCACTTGCCACTGGTTGTTAATTTAAACACAGCTGTGGCCTGACCTGGTCACTTTAATACCGTACCATACTCATGTAGGCTCTAGCTTACATACTAACAGAAGACCTTTATCTTTCATTTCTACAATATACAATGTAAATCGAGTTATATTTCGTGTACCAATTAAATCTCAAGTGCCATCCTTTTGCTTCTACCAGACACCGTTTTGCTTGATATGATTTGCTTTAACTTAGCCAGGCCTGCTATAATTGACCTGATGTGTCAAATCCAAATCTCTGGTCTGAATCGTTATCAACACAAGTGTATACCCGGTTCAGACTTCCTGGCTTCCGCTTAATTAGCAGAGAAATGCTCTCAAATGTACAAACGCTCGAACTGACATTTTAACCGAACTGACTAAGGTAAATGTGAAATCAACAAGATACATATATGATCAAAATATTCATTATCTCATTCCATATTTTACATACCTCCGTTACCACAAGTTAATTGTTCTCCCAATAACAATTAACTCATATATATCCATCAATATATAGCAAATATCATATGGTATCATGCCGGAAAAATGACTTATAATAGATCGGTTACAATTTAAAAATCAAAAACAGATACATCAGATACCAACGAATAAAAATGAAAAGATTAATTGACATGTTCCAAATGTTATAATAGCAAGACAAACAAAAGCAAAATTATCAAATCATGAATCAAAACTAGATTAAAATAAGTCATTAAAAGGATGGTCAGGGAAATATGAAACCAAGTAAATGTCTTTAAGGCGTGCACTCCTTTAACATTCACTTGAAATTTCACATACCTTCCCTACCAGAAATTGAATGTCCATTCTGCAGAATGGCATTCAACTCAGTTTTCCAATATAATGTCAACCGCAGGTTGGGGAAAATCAAATCCACAGGCCGGCCGGACCTGGGACAAAACCGCCATAGGCGTGTTAACACCAGATGATACAGAAGTTTGCTCTAGAGTCTTCGAAAAACAATCAAAACAAGAAATACAAGAAAAGTTACACAACTTGAAACGTTTCATAACACGAAAAACAACAAACAACAGTATGCATACAAACAAAATTGAACCAAAAACGTACGTCAAAATCTCGGAAAACGACACAGTGGACCCGTATTCTAACTCCACTGGTCGTAACGGCTTAAGGGGCACATATTTCACCTTACGAAGGTCATGCCAGGGTGTAAGTTTTAGCGAGGTTAGTATGTTAGACTCATTCAGAATGGTAGGTATGTCGACAGGTGGTAAAGAAACGACAATTGCTAGCAAAGAAACCATGTGAGTCATCACTTTCACCTGACTTAACTTCCAATCCATACCACTAAAAGTACAATTATTAGGACTTAGCAAATAGAGTCCTGCACCTAGAGTGTGTGTCATCGTAGGAACACCGTCACAATGTTCTTGAATATTTTCTCCAAATGTCTGCACAATAAATTCACCTGGGGCAAGTTCGAATATCTTACTGGTTGTATCGTAGTTTGACTCAACTGAACCAGACATAGATCACTAGTGACATTTGATAAGATACTCACAATACAAGGTATATGCTGTGACGCCATCATGGCGTTGCCATAACAAACCTTCGGTGTACGTCCCATACACCGTGCAGGGTGGAAGTACCAACCTGTCCGCGTATTTAACCCAATATGTTCCGCGGATAACATGACTTTCATTAACTGACCGGGGGCACGTAAGGGCATAGCCCATGACCTTATATTATATTCGACATAGGCACCATTGTCAACAAGTGGGAGAGTGGCCACGTAATGCAGAGAATCGACACCATCATGTAGCCACAGCGATTGCACGATTGCACAAGTACATAAATACCACATGTATGGTTCAATAAGTTGAACTCCTATTGGTAACAGGTCTTGTACTTTTCGCAATTCCAATGATGGAAATAATTCCTCAGTCAGTCTACCCAATTCCACGGAGGCGTACTGTCGTTGGTATTGTAAACGGGCTTCATTGTACGTTTGCATAGTTAATTCCATGGCATCCAAGATATGGTTAAACTTTAATACGAGGAGAATACGTCGCCACATCTGTACCTGCGACGCTCTAACTGACTGAGTGAAATCATTTAGATATTGCGTAACGTTAATCATAGCATTTGAAAGTTGATTAATTCGATCGCGATTAAGTGCAATCTCATCAAAGGCGTGATGTACTCCAGACGCAAGTTCATTTGCAAAATGAGCTATGCCATGGGCGGCCGTTAACGTGGTTTGTACCAGTTCTGTTAACTTATTAACATCCCGGGTCGTTGCTATGCCAAACAAGGCGGATCCAATTTCACCCACCACATCTAGAAACGCCCTTCGAAATCGACGGGGAGATATACGGTCGATATCAGCTTGTTCGACCTGAACCGCAAGATGCTGGAATCGATGCAACCAAGGTAACATGTCGGAACGTTCAATATACTGGTGATCAAACGAGACGTTAACCATACGATAAAGTTCTTGGACATGTGCACGAAAATTCTCAGGGAATACCGGTGGCGTAATAGTCACAACAACTGTCCACTCAGCCTTGACCAAACTAATAGGGACCTGTCCAGTAACAAGGATGCCATTCCGCAGTGGGGTTATAGCAGTCCATCCCAATGGGACCATAATAGCCAAAACATATACTACGAGCAACATGATCCCTGTCATAGCCACTGATATCGAAAAGTGTACGTACGGCGATGTTTATTTCTGATTATAGGAGAACTCAAGGCTGGAGGTTTGCGCTTGCGCAAATAATAACCATGCGGTGAGTCGTCCATTTCATTCGAGGAGTCTGGCTCATTGGGGGTCTCCTCGTCCATATCAGACGACGTGTCATCCGCATTAGGCGGATCTTCTACATCAGGCACTTGACTTTCATTATTAATTGCCGTATCATCGGGAATTTCAAGTGTATTAGGAGACTGACTGGTAGATTCATCATTCGGAGAAGGGGAGGAGTTTGACAACTGCCTATCATGCGACGTGGGCGTCTCAACTTGCTCGGGAGCTACGTTAAACTGGCGTTCTGCTCTGTTCAGACTCTGCCGCGTACCTATCTCAGGGTTACGACGGGGGCGTGGCTGAACATTATCCCAAACAATCTGAGGATCGACAACTCGAAGCTTAGAGACATTAACTACTCTAGTTTTCCCTGACCTCTGGTGTCGAATATGGGCTACCGGCCCGTTAATCTTAAATATTTCATACTGTGGATCACACTGAGCTGTCAGTTTGATTCGCTCATCTGCATGAACAACCACAGAGTCGCCCACCTTGAACACGCCCTCCCGTGCTCGGTGATTAATTTGTTCACGATGGTACAATCGTGATTTTTCAGTCGCTTCACGTGCTTTGTGAAGTGCATTGCTCACATGACTTAAACGGTCACTAAGATCTTGTGAAGCATCTACAGGTAGGGAGAATGGTAAACGTGCACGACGCCCATACGTTAAATAAAAGGGCGTGTACGTAGTTGTGGCATGTCTTGTGTTGCGATAAGCTAACAAGGCTGAACTGAGTTCACTTTCCCAATGTCGAGACTGATTATTGACCAACTTCTGGAGAATTTCCTTAAGGGTTCGATTGAAACGTTCAGTTTTGCCGTTAGTTTGAGGATGATACGGAGTCGTGCGCCTGTGATCTATTCCTAGCAACTTGAATTTTTCTCTCAACTCATTAGAATTGAATTCCTTTCCCAGATCGGTAATCACGATCTCTGGAATTCCATGTCTAGAACAGTATTCTTCCAGAAATTTATCCTCCACATTTTCAGCTGTTTTCGAACGTATAGGAAAAGCTTCCGCCCAAGCTGAATAATGATCTACTGTCGTCAAGATGTAGGAATGGCCTTTATTTGATCGAGTCAGTGGACCGATCAAATCCATACCAACAATCTGACCTGGATATTTTGGCATGGGCATTTCGGTGTACTTTGGGCGACTACGCACCCGTCTATTTACCTGACAAGTTGCACAACGGTCCAACATACGCATAATGTCTTTGCGCATGCCCTTCCAAACGAATGCATCTCGGACTAGACCTAAGGTCTTATAGAGTCCTTGGTGACCTGCGCGAAGGTGTGCTTGCTCCATTACCTGGTTACGAAACCTGGTCGGCAAGATCACACGGGGATATTCAGCATCAGCTGCCGAGGGACATCTCGTGGAATAGACTATCTCATTATGCACCATATGTTCCTCTGATGGAACAGTAAATAGAGTGGGGAACTCCCGTTTTTGTTCCTGGCGAAGTGTCACTTCATCAACGCCATATACCGATATTGGCACGTACGGTAGGACACCCTCAGGTACCTCAGGTATAATGTAATCATTAGTATCAAATGTTGCAACTTCATAAGGAGTTCGAATTCTTGAAAGCATGTCTGCTCGGACATTCTTGCTTCCTTTGATGTATTCAATCTTACACCCATACTCAGCTATCAAAACTGCCCATCGTTGAACTTTGGTGTTCCTAACTTCACCAAGAAAGAGACTTTTCAACGGTTTATGATCAGTGTAAACAACAAATTCTGCTCCATAGAGGTATGGCCTTAGCTTTTTCAATGCATAGACTACAGAATATCCTTCTTTTTCTATGACAGGCCAATTCAACTGGCTATCTTTTAAGGTGGCCGACACATACTGTATGACCCGGTCAACACCTTGCTCATCTTCTTGCACTAAAATTGCACCTACTGCATAGTTGGATGCATCAGTAAACAATTTGTATGGCTTCTGTGGGTTTGGATAGGCTAGTACACTATCACTGCATAAGAGGCGTTTCACCTCATCAAATGCATTCTGCTGGGGCTGACCCCATTTGAACCTCACATGCTTCCGTGTCAAGGACACGAGAGGCTCTACCAGGTTAGCATAGTTGGGGACACATGCACGATAATATCCTGACATGCCAAGAATAGAACGTACTTCCTCTACAGAAGTGGGAGGGAACATGTCACGGATAGCTTGAATTTTCTGATCTTGTGGGGAAATACCATGCTGTGAAATGTGATACCCCAATAAATCTACTGACCTAGCCGCAAAGACACACTTCTTTCTTTTGAGTTGTAAATTATACTCTAATAACCGTTCCAAGACTAGTTTTAGATGATAAGCATGCTCAGTTTCATTGCGTGAGTATATAACAATGTCGTCAACATACACAACAACAAACTTACCGACATAATCTCGAAAAATGTCATTCATGGCTCTTTGGAAAACCGCACCTGAGTTACAAAATCCAAATGGCATGGAATTCCATTCAAATAAACCTTCTGAGCAGGTAAATGCGGTTTTTTCAATGTCTTCAGGTGAGACAGGTATTTGCCAATATCCGGACTTGAGGTCTAGAGTTGTGAACACAGATGCACCACGCAGAGAGTCAAAAATGTCTGAAATCAAAGGTAATGGATAACTGTCCTTACGTGTTACAGAGTTCAATTTCCTGTAATCGATGGCGAACCTGATCGTTCCATCCTTCTTCGGTACCAGTGTGATAGGTGACGCCCAAGGTGATGAAGATGGTCGTATAACACCTGCCTGTAACATCTCCTTTATTTGGTCCTTGACAACATGCTGTTTCATCAAAGGCATTCTGTACGCACGCTGCCTGATAGGGGGGTGATCTCCAGTAGGTATGGTACACTGCACTCTCGGGTGTCTCCCTGCACCTGGTTTCTTCGACACGTCGAAAACATCTCGGTATTCGTGTAGCACTTCATCGATCTCCCTGTTTCCCGTGGTTTCGTATACACTTCCTGCAGCGTCGATACCTCCCAGTTGTCCAGTCGACGTTAACTTGTATAATCGACCGAACCATCGCATATGACTTTTTGGATAGTCCAGTTGAGCTTTTCCAATATGTAAGGCATCAGACCCCAAAATACACTGATGAAACATCTCCGGAACCACAACAATCGGTACAGGAGACGCGTTTAGAAATTTGACTTCAGTTTGTCCCAAAACCTTCAGAGGCTGCTCATTCACAGCATATATTATACCAGTTTTCTTAAGTGGTCCCTTCCCAGATAGTTTGTGCCACACATCAGCACGTAGTAGTGACGTTGACGCCCCTGTGTCAATCAGTGCAGTAATAGTTTGTCCATCTAACTTTAATTGGGCCGAGAACCTCCCTGGAATGATCGTGCGCTCGGCCCTCTGCCGTTTCCCGCCTGCTCATGAGTTGTTTGGAAGCGTGGACTAGGTGGATTACGACATACCGCCATTCTGTGTCCGGTCTGCTCGCATCTCCAACAAGTGATTGGTTGTCTCTGACTGGCACGTCTCGGACCATTGTTTCGTGTAATTGGCAGTCGCTGATCACTCCGGGCTCGCATCGTGGTAGTTTCCTGCTGTCGGCGTTGATCACATTCCAACCGGCTCAATCGATTGTTCACTAATTTCTGATGTGCCTCTATGACACCTCGGTTCTGTCGGATTTCCTCTAAACATCTCTCGACAGGGTCCTGAGAAGCGTCAACTTCCATCGGCACTGCTTCGTCTAAGTTCATAGTAGATAGTAAGTCTAATCGAGATGCTTGATCCTCGATATAGGTCATAGCCGCATTTACATCTTCGGCCCGTTTGTTCATCACAATTTTGCGTGCCAACTGCTTATCCTGTAGTGACCTGATATAAGCACGAAGTATGACACGTTTCGAGTCGTCATTTACATCAGGATATGCACGTCTCGCCAAGTCCCGAAATCGCCTATTGTATGTATACACAGTTTCTCCTGGTCTCTGGTGAATCGATTCTAATTCACATTTTAACCTCTCATCTTCATTTGTGGATACAAATGCCGTTACCACATGTTGCCTAATTGTTTGCCAAGTTACGGTGGCATTGTCCTTGTCCTCAAGAAATAAATCGATCTCCCTTCGGAGACCTCCGGCTGTCGTCCATATCGCCAAATGTGCTGGACTCCCATTGATGTCTCGAACATCCCGTATCGCCGTGTTGCATTCTTCTAACCAGTCGCGCACCTCGGCCGGAATGAGTCCATCACATTTACGAATAGCCGCAACGTGATTTCGTAATCTCTCACGTTGTACTCGTGATTGTTCATGAGCTGAATTGTCAGCACGCACGGCGTTTACTAGTGTTGTTACGCCCTGTGCTATGGCCTGCAGATCTTGCACTCGCACGGCCTGATCTGCCATACCTGTCTTGCCTTGTAGTGTCTCGTCGGGGTCGCCAATATAGAATTTTAGTGTCCTATCAGTTGATTACGTAAAGGTGATAGACAACGGGGATGATCTCTATATAACCCAGTTTCCGTAAGTTCGTCTTCAGTCAAAGCCAAAGAACTACAAGACAACTCGTTGTGATGATAGAGGTTGATGTTGTATTACTTCTGCATCATAACATAGACATTGGTACAGCAAATCAAAGATATCCTGAAAACGTCCGTACAGATTGAAGCCAAGATGTTATTGCTCGAATCATTGTGAAATTACATCGAATTTTATACAGTAAAACAAATAAGCACTTGAACCAGAGGCTGGTACAAAACCCTCAACTCCAGGATTTGTAACAATTAATTAGGGACCTGCCGGATTGACCACTTGCCACTGGTTGTTAATTTAAACACAGCTGTGGCCTGACCTGGTCACTTTAATACCGTACCATACTCATGTAGGCTCTAGCTTACATACTAACAGAAGACCTTTATCTTTCATTTCTACAATATACAATGTAAATCGAGTTATATTTCGTGTACCAATTAAATCTCAAGTGCCATCCTTTTGCTTCTACCAGACACCGTTTTGCTTGATATGATTTGCTTTAACTTAGCCAGGCCTGCTATAATTGACCTGATGTGTCAAATCCAAATCTCTGGTCTGAATCGTTATCAACACAAGTGTATACCCGGTTCAGACTTCCTGGCTTCCGCTTAATTAGCAGAGAAATGCTCTCAAATGTACAAACGCTCGAACTGACATTTTAACCGAACTGATTAAGGTAAATGTGAAATCAACAAGATACATATATAATCAAAATATTCATTATCTCATTCCATATTTTACAATGCGAAAGATCGTTTCAAATACAACTCATAAACTCATAAGATATATTTCAGCGTTAATTCAATTTATCACAGTATTTTGATAAAGTAGGCTGTAATTCTGTTGCGTATATACATGTAGAAGGTTTGCTATTTATTCTGTTTATAGGTGCAGTTGACTCTGACCCTGCACCAACACACCTTGTTGATGACTCTAGCAATCAACCTGTAACTAAGTGCTATGAGTATGAGGATTCCCTGGAGAAAGTTAACTCCACGGTTGTTAACGAACAAAGGTCACCGGGGCAACCGTTACCATGTGCAGAACAACTGGCATCATCGACACCAGTCATCCAAGACTTAACTCCGTCTCTGGTACATCCTATGTCAACTTTTCCTGCCCCAATACAGCCATTGTCAACGTTGATAGATTCCACACCTCCGCTCGCAGATGCATTGACGCCGTCTGCTGATAGTTCGTTTGGTAATGTTAATTTTTTTAGCAGTCCAGGTTGGAATAATGAAATGCATGGCTGATGCTAATACTAAATTGTATTATATCTTCAGAAGCAACTGAAGCTTCTGTCTGCATGATTAAAAACACGAGAGGAAGATATGCTTCGCTTGAATTAAGCGTGATGCAAAAATCCGTCCTGTCGATCTCATATTCACTGCCTCGAAAGCGGGTATTTTGGTGATGGATATTTCGAGCTGCATGCAAGGTGCTTCAACAGTGTACCCATACACGGTATAAAACTATACCGCCCTATGGATCGCTCTATGTTACATCGTTTTCAAAAATTGGAAAACGAATATTTCAGGGACGAACTTTCTCTATGAATTGAACAAATATTATATTCTTATATGGGGGCATATTTCACCTGGAGTTATAACAAAATGTTATTTGCCGACGGGCGGTGGTTCTCTCCGGGTACTCCCGCTTCTTCCACCAACCAAACTGACAGTCACCATATGAGTGAAACAACCTTGGGTGTGACATAAAGCCAAATTCCCCCCCCCCCTCCCCAATAGTTAGCTCCGTTTAAATGATTTTGCTTTCAGGGTGTATAACAAACTGAACTCTCAATATGACTGCAAGAACCTCCTGATATTGATAATATATTAAGTTTGAAATAACTTTGAAATTTTCTCCGAATTAAACTCCATAATATTTATCTTATTTACCGGGGATCTATTTCAGGCTGACCCGCTGACCGCCTGTTAATAGTTTACACGACCTCAATAACTATTGTCCGCTTGAACGATTTATTTCATATTATCAATTTCAAGTATTATTGTAGTGATTTTGTAGTGTTCAGTTTGTTATATACATGTACTGGGTACGCTGAAAAAAAAGGATGAGGAGCTAACTATTGATTTTTAACAAGCTCCAAATCAAATGAATAATTAAAATAAACAGACTTTAATTTCCGAAACTTATAACTTCAAACTTTTCTTGTTTTCAAATGGGTTTTTGACGTTTTTTTCTGTTTCAAGGTTCGAAATGCAAGATATTGTAGATCGAATCGAAAAAACGAAAAAAATCACTGACAATTCAGTGGACTTCGTTGAATAAAACAAAGAAAACATCGACAGAGAAAAAACAACATCCATGTCCATTATAGGCCAGCACATTTTCCAGATATGACTGTCAATTTTCACATTGGGCGAATGCAGAAAACCACTGTTAGTTGAATAGAAAATAGACACGGATTTCCATTTTGGCTTCCCAATTATCTATTTAGTAGTTTTCTGTTTATCTCTGAATGATGTGAGTATGATACATTAGTAATTCCAATCTATTTCAGTTGACCTAATCTCTACCAGCGGGGTTAGCCAGGGTGGAGTTATGGAGAGTAAGTGTCGGTGTCCCTGTCCCAATAAGACCATCCTTACCAGAGAGGAATCCTCGTCATTCATATCGAGTATATTACAAGATATGGACATCGTCAAAGAGAATACTTCTACCTGGAAGCGCCAACGCATCAGCGTGTACGAAGATAGGCCTGTGGCTCAAAGTCTTGGTTACCTCGGGGCGATCATTCTCGCTGTCGTGTTTGGAGGACTGGTTCTCACGGACTTGCCAAAGCTAAGGAGTCATATCCGAAGGTTACTGGACCAAGCCAGAGGGCGCCTCCATGAAGGGCCGTGATCACCCTTGATAGTTTCGGCTTTGGTACAATCGTGTTGATAGCATTTTAATGGATTTTATCCGAAGCAAATGAACTAGATATCTGCATGCTTACATTATACCAATTAATATCCTATCAATGCTCCCCAATCGTACATGTCGCTGTATAGGATCTTACATATTTCAATTGAATTTGGTGTTCTGAGCGCCCATACCATGAATATTTAATAGCATTATGACATCATGGTCGCATCTGGACTCATCCATTTGGAGTCGGGGAGGGGAGATAGGTTCACTGTGTCCATTTACCCCAATGTTTACACCAAAGATCAGTTCATGTATCTACCCCGTATTATGGTGCTACAATGTCGGGACCGCGGCAACATGAAAAGACTCCCCGCCAGCGAACCAGCTAGTTCGGCTGAGCCAACCAAAAATTCTTTGTCATCAATGTTCCTTTCAAAGCACTATAAAGCGTTCTCGGGATTGGTTAACAGGCGAGTTACTGTAAGCCTCTTAGATCCTACAAGCGGCAATATCCAAATGAGGAGCAGATAGGATTTACTTTTATT
Source organism: Hanleya hanleyi (assembly GCA_036873755.1). Taxonomy (NCBI): domain Eukaryota; kingdom Metazoa; phylum Mollusca; class Polyplacophora; order Lepidopleurida; family Hanleyidae; genus Hanleya; species Hanleya hanleyi. The sequence continues at coordinate 150,870 of JAVTVY010032978.1, forward strand.
AGATTGACATTAGACTAGCTAGAATGCACTGGCCTGCCTATAACACATGATGTAACGTAATTCTGCAGTATTGAGATTGGCGTGTTTCGTGTTGGCACACCATCGTAACAATCACGAAAGAAGAGAAGCGGTGACACTGGAACAGGAACACTCGGTCTATGAGACGTAAATAATTAGTCACACTCATGAATCCCCGCATAGAGCCTTTGTATTTCGTCTAGGATTGATGTTGTCTGTATGACGAGTGCCAGTACCGACTAGCCAACTCTAATCTAATGATACACACTTTAGTCAATTTGCTTCTAATAGTATTTAAGGGAGTGGAGGACGTTCATTTCCCTGTTCTTATGGGGCTACAACATGGTGATTTGTCTTTTTTTTTCAAAACAAGACGAATTTCCTACCAAAAGAGCTCAGACATCTCAAAATGGAATACAAATCAACAAAAGAACCAACAGAAGCATTTATGTGTATTACGGGTGGTTCGATAGTGTGATAGAACTGACCACAAAGTTTTTAGATTCAACGGTTGAAGGATGCATAGCGCTCCCAGGTTTGAAAATTGTGCCTCTGAAATCCTCCAAAACTCACTCTTGGGCTCATTAAACTTAATAGTTCGTTTATCATCACCGCCCGCCCCTGATTTTCCCGCCGCCTCGAACATTTTTATTTTTATTGTTATGCAATGTCTAGGACAAGTTCTTTCAAGCAATGTGTGGCGACAATCATGGAATTCCAGTCAGAATTCAGATTCGCAAGATGACCATTCTCCTGAATCACTATTCTCTACTTTTGTCGCGTAGCCCGCTTATCTTCATCTGTCGACCAGCATTGGTGAATATTCATGCTAGATCGTGTTGTTTGTAGTTTTACAGCGGGATTCCATAGCTATGTGAACAACGAACAATGCAAAGAGTTTAAGGCCGGTGCACACATTCGCGATTCAAGTCGCAAGGAATCCGCTAGCTGAGCAGCAAACTTGTACTCACGATTTTGTCGCAAGCGACTGAGTCGGACATATTAAACTATTTTGATTTCTCGCGAATTATTGTTGAGCAATCGGAGAAGATCGCGAAGCTATAGGTGTGCGGCAGC